>JASDQU010588012.1:30424-41459 GCA_032191745.1 Picea mariana | reverse complement strand
GATCCATACTCCTCCTCCTCCATCCTTTTTATATATTTTCTAAGTGATTTCTTTCCCAATTTCCCATTTAATTTATTTTTCATTAATTTAATTCAGAAAAACCTCCCCCATACACATGTCACCCATCCCCCTAGTTGCACCGAAAATTAATTTCATTAATTTATTTAATTACTCCTATTTCCCTCACCCACCTAAAATTGTTCCTAAACTCACTCCTTGGTGTCCCCATATTCCCTTACACAATTTAAATGACTTACACCCTTACTAAATTTCTAGTTGAGTTCATAATTAGAAAGTTTTTAAAGGAAAGATTCCTTACTAAGTTAGTCATTCAGCATTTTCCTTACGTTTCCCTTTTTCTTTATGTTTCCCCTTTTTCCATTAGGTTCCTATTTCTTTTAAGTTTCCCTCTTTTCCCTATTTATCTAAAACTCAAATTAGCAAGTGTAGAAAAACCACCTCTTTCTCTTTTTAACTAATAAAATTTAATTAGCATATGTAGAAAAACAATCATTTCCTTGTTTAAAATTTTAATCCCCTAAAGTAATTTGATTTTAATAAATTAATTGAATTTCTTACCCCCTTCTCGTCACATGTTTAATTTTGATTATTATTATTATTATTTTACCACTCGTATCACTTAGACATAGATTTTAATCTCCTAGGCTGGGCGACATTTTTATTAGGGAAATTGTTTTTAAATCTTACTTATCACGTCATTCATTTTAAGGCCGACTAGGTTTATTCACTTACCCGTTGAAATCGTGACGTGCCCTTTAAGATACACTAGGTGCTCCAAGGGTGTCACTCGCCTTTTTCTGTTTTCCTTGCGCGACGTGCCCTTTAGGACGCACTACATGCTCCAAGGGTGCCACCCGCCTCTTTCCATTTTCCTTGCGCGACGTGCCCTTCAGGACACAGTACGTGCTCCAAGGGTTCCACTCGCATCTTGACTAACTTGGTAGACATCAAAACCCCTGGAGTTAATACTCCACCAGATGATCTTGTGGAAGACTAAGGGCCTCTAAGGAATAATTCCCCTACCTTATTGCGCGCCCCTTAGAATCATCGTGAGCGACTGTCACATTCTTCCCTCACTGCATCATGGGTCTTCTCGGACTAGGTAATCGTTAACCTACAGTTTGAGCCATGGAGGGAGTGCTAGTAGGTTGTGGCAGGGTTGTTGTTCACACCTCTCCCTCAAAGTCTTTGGTTGTCATGCGTGACCCCTCTACTCCACGTGTGAGTCTGGTCGGCAAGATATCGTCAGCCTGCATCTTCAACAAATCATGTCAGCAAAATAATCAATCATCATAACATCTAATCAGATGTACACATGTCATATCTACAACAATCAAACCTCAATAGTCCACTCCCTGACTCAATTTGGAGTCCAAGGGGTTTCATCGATGCCTCTGCATCCTCGAGGTCCAAAGTCCTGCACACTTAGTAGAACCGAGTCAATAGCACCTATCTATGCCAATACAACAAAATAACATGTCATCATATCCATAATGCCTCATAATCATAATCAAATGCCCAATAGTATAATAATCTGGATCACTTGCAAGCAAGTGTCCTCAAAGAATAAGTTCGCTCAGTGCGCGCAAGAGCGGATGTTACAGAAAAATGTTGGAGGTAGATACTTCTTCATTTCACACATTAGCCTATGAATTTATATCTTCCAATACTTTATATCATCTTGATGGATTTCTTTCAATGAAAACCATCTACAGATCATGATGCAAGAAAATAACATGTTTCAACAAAACATAATATATATTACATTATAAGTAAAACATATGTCATTAAGTACAACAACAAATTGAAAAAACAGTTTGCATATAAATCACAGCAACTTACCTCATGTGTTTGCCAAGATCATATATAACTTGTTTGACATTGTTGTCAAAGTAGTTTGGGAGAGATAGAGGTAGAACATACTGTAACAATAAAAATGAATTGTTACTTGTTTCCAAAGTAGAAAAAAAAATGAAAATATTAAAAGATGTATATGGCCAATATATAAATATGTATACCAAAATTATTACTTAAGAAGGTATGCCAATCATGTGTTTTTACCCCACCAAATTCACCTTTCTTCATTAAGATATTATTTATGTTTGAAGAAAAATCTGTGGGAAATTCAATTCTTTGAATGACCTCTTGTACATCATTACTTTGTTGCTCTATTAATAACCATGGAAGGTTATTTCGGTCTCCATCACTATTTGATCATATCACACTTTGCATTGCATGATTAGCTTCCTGGATGTCAGTAAAAATTTTGACAATTTTTTCTTTATCCCTCCTACCATCTATGATTCGTCATAGCGTTTCTATCACATTCTTCCCGATATGCATTGTATCAAAAAAAATAAGAAATTGTTAGCTCCTCACAATAGGGAAACCTCATGAATTGAGTGGGATAACATTTCATTCATCGTGGAAGCCCATTATTAATACCTTCATGATGGTGGCCTTCAAGATGAAGCATAAAAGAAATCATAACAATAATTATCAAATGCGGTAAAATCAATTCAATAATTAAAATAAAATTTCAACACATTACATATATGATACATAAAGAAATTGTGTACCTTGACGATTTATGTTATATTCCAACCTCCATAAGTGAGGTGTCATTCTTCATGGTTTTAATCCAGTATCTTTTTTCTCATTGAAAAGATGTTTTTCAGTAGTACGATACATATGGTTCTTAGGGAGGAAGTGTCTATACTCATCAAACACCATCTTTCCTAAACTTTTTGGATGACGATACTTCATCTTAGGACCACAAAGTGGACATGCAAATTTACCCTTTGTTTGAAGACCTGCAACAAATGGATTAATGTCAATTATATGATGGGATTATTTAAAAAAACATGCATGGTATATTTAAATAATTATATAGTATTAAAGTACAATAAAATGTTGCATACCACAAAAATATGTTAGTCCTAGGGCATCATGAATTGTCCATACAAGTATTCCACAAAATTGAAATTTATTCTCCCCAATTGGTTTATAGATGTCATACATAGTGATGTTGGCCCATAACTTTAGTAGCTCATCGATAATATGTTCGATATATACATTCATATCTTTAACTTGGTACTTACCTAATTGTTTGAAATTACACATAATTACTACCATGATATGTATATATAAGTAAATAATTAAATAAAAGATGTTGTGCAAAAAATGAAACAAATGAAAATGTTACATTTGAAAAATTAATGTAAAAAAATACCTGAAACAATCATTGTCAACATTATGTGCTCCCTTAGATTGAAGCCACTACTTCCCACACTGATTTCACATGAATAGGTGGGTTTTGTGGAAGGCAGACAAATCCTGGACAATATCATCTAAGCCCATGAGATCATTCACATGTTGAAAATCCAAAGGAGAGGGGGGATGATAATCCAACTTCATCTGGCAAAGGCTTACGACAAAATAAGCTGGCACTACGTGGCTAAGACTCTAGAATCTTTCAGGTTCAACCAGCACTAGATCAACTGGATAGTCACTCTAGTCTCAACAAAAAGCTACTCGCTACTAATCAATGGAGCCCTAGAAAAACCTTTATGTCCATCCAGAGGCATAAGACAAGGGGACCCGCTGTCCCCCTTCCTGTTCATTCTAATGATGGAAGGACTAAGTAGAAGTATTAAAAGTGCAACTGTAGCTGGGGAAATAAAAGGTATTAAACCTTATGAAAATTGTCCAACCTCCACACACCAACAATTTGTTGATGATACCCTACTCCATGGCACACCCACGGTAAAGGAAGAAAAGGCTTTTAAAAGAATTTTAGAAGACTTCGGGAAAACCTCGAGGGCAGAAATCAACCACTCCAAATCCATGATATATTTCTTCAACACTAATCTAGCAATTCAGCGTAACCTAGCCAACATTCTGGGGTTTGAACGCAAAATGCTCCCAACGAAATACTTGGGAATCCCCCTGATGGACAGAGCATGCACCAAGGCCATGTGGGAAGGCATTATCAGCAAATTGCAGGAGAGGGTCAAAAATTGCACATATAGAGCCCTAAACCTAACTGGAAGGCTTATCCTCACCAAAACGGTTCTTCAAGCAATCCCGACGTATATGATGTCATTGATCCCAACCCCCAAAGGAATACTACAAAAGATAAGATCCATCTAGTGAGACTTCCTATGGCATGGCGCAGAACATAAAAAGAAATGGGACCTGGTGTCCTGGGATAAGGTATGCAGCCCAAAAATCTAAGGTGGCCTGGGGTTACAGGACCCACAGGTAACCAGCGAATCCTATGGGGCAAAGCTCTGTTGGAGATGGGTAACAGACAATTCGGTATTGTGGAAAAACCTATGGAAGGCCAAGTACACCCCAAACATAAGCGACCAGGACCGAATTTGGTTCATGGGCACAAGGGAGGGACTAGCCATATGGAATCTTGCCTAGAGAAACAAGCATTGGATCCAGAAACATAGCTTCTGGGAAGTCAGAAATGGTAGAACAATAAGGTTTTGGGAGGACGCATGGAAACAGGAACCCAGAATTGAAAATTCGGACAGAGAGGAGCTTCAACAGGAAATGATTGGTCAAGGAAAAACAAAAATTTATTATTACTGGAAGCAAAGGGAAGGTAGATCTGGGAAAAAATTAAGCCACAAAATAGATCCCGGACTGAAACAATCATGAAAGAGGTGGAGGAGGAATTGGGAAAAAGGAAAATTGGGGTTTCGAAAGAAGAGGAACAATTGAGATGGGGCAATACAAATGGAGGTGAATTCAACTTAAAAGAAGCATGGTATTACATCGCAGGTCAGGACCAAGAAACTCTAGAGCATCAGTGGGGGAAAATCTGGGAAAGCCCCCAATGGCCAAAAATCAAAATGTTCAAATGGATTTTTCTACACAACCGAATTCTAACTTGGGAGAACCTCATGAAAAGGGGTTTCATAGGGCCCTCCCACTGCCATCTCTGTCTAGACAAGGAGGAAACAACTAACCACCTCCTCGATGAATGCAGTTATACAACAGAGATATGGGACTGGGCGGTAGGCATCTTCCGCCAATCCAATAGGATCTAGGGGAACATCAGCGCAACCATCAACAACTGGAAAGAGGACTACAGTGAAAATGAAGTGGTGAACCTCTACTGGACTCTAATCTCGGGGATGATCATATGGGCAATCTGGAAAGAACGGAATAGTCGCATCTTCAGGAATGAAATCATACCCACAAATAGGATAAAGGAGACAATAGTCTCTCAAATAAGAGAAACGGTGCAGAGCCACAACTATAATATGGAGAAAGCGTAACTCATAGACCAAGACTCCCGGATCCTGGACCTTTTCCAACTGAAAAATTGGCTCAACACCTTAACAATAGAGTGCAACCCGCAACTCCAGATAGGAGCCTGCAACTAGACTCCCCATCCATCAGGGTTCCTCAAATTGAAATTTGATGGGGAGACAAAAGGAAACCTGGGAGTGGTAGGGGAAGGAGGCATGATCAGAGACAATGGCGACAACATCATTTGACTGTACACTGGGAGAATGGGAAACTCAACCAACAATGTAGCGTAATTTGGAGCCCTGGAACTTGGCCTCAAAATCCTAAGTCGTGAACGGATGAAAAATACCATCGTGGAAGGTGACTCCACCCTGGTCATCAACATGATGAAAAGACTCCAAAATGGCACTAAAGTGGGCAAGGTTCAACGCCACTGGCGCCTTGCACACTCCCTATAGAAAATCCAGGAACATATGAGAACTCTGAACACTATGGAGTTGTGTTGGGTGTGCAGGTCAGCAAATGCGCTAGCAGACAGGCTCACCAAAGAAGGGGTCAGCAAGGATGACCCATGACTAGATGAAACCTAGATCAGCATTCTGAATGGGCAACTTAGAAAAGACTGCAACCACCTTGGGGCAAAATATTGTGAAGACAGGTTAAGCATGGAGGGTCACATCGAGGAGGATATCGCAAGGCCCCACAGAAGGCATGCGGGCCCCAGGCAGTATAGGATGGCCCAATACTCAGACACTAATCATCATGAAAGATTATAATAAGTAGCAGACAGACGAACGAAAGCAAGGCCAGACTACCAGTAAGAGGCATGGGGAAAGCATGAGTGAAAGGACAGGAAACAAGTCGCATGAAATGAATGATGTAAGGCATGTGGGGAAGATGATAACCTAGATAGACCCCCCAGGATAGGTATAGGTATGAAGAGGAGCACAACTAGATCACATGTGAGCAAGGGAAGTAATCGCATAGGGACAAAGGATGACCCATCATGACCATTCGAGCCTTAACAAGAAAATTGACGGAAGCACACATCACCGCGAGTAAACCAAGTTTGAAAGGACATGATTGCAGTGGGGAAAGGGCAATAAGAAGAGGGACAACAACAATAGTTTCAATCAGAAGGAACGCAACAGCAGGGATTTTCATAGAATCCAGGGGAGGGACAGGAAGAATACCTGGGAAGTAAGGCACAAGTTGAGTAAACAACACATGAGTTGCGGCACACAGAACAAGATGGCGCATCTAAAGAAAACACACAGAAAAAGGAACCCCCCTGGGAAGGAAGTCCCGAACAGTCCGAGACAGCAAACAAGAATGGCACAGGCCGCGAAAGATGTGAAGGGAACCTTCCAATATTGGGTTGCATCGAAGGAGAAGGAAACCATCACCCGGTGGGAGAAGGAATTAAAGAACAAATGCAAAGGTAAAGTGTGGGATGAATTGGTAAAGGAAGCAGACTAGATAATTGATCTAGGGGCCACATAACCCATGGAAAACCTCTTCCACAAAACGGTGGAGATGGCGTGGATAACTAAGATGATGATCAGAAAAGAAATTTCAGAGAGTGAAGAAGCCAGGTAGGAGGAGAACAAGGAAAACAAGATAATGTTGGACGAGATCCTGCGTCGCCTCAACAGTCTGGAAACTATTACCAACCTGTTAGTAGAGGTAGATAAAGACCAGAAAAGAAAGATGGAGTGTTTGGGTGCATAGTTCCACCTCTACCTACATTATTTACATCACATGGACATCACGCCCGCCAATGGACACGGTGCACTAGCTCAAATAAGGAAGACTCAAACGACCTCACAGAAGGAAGATAACAAGAGCCAGGCGGATGGTGGGAAGGAGCACCCTGAGGTGCAAAAACACTTCATCATTTTGGATTAATGAATTGGCAGTATATAGGAATTCATGCCAGGCCTAGTCAGGTTAGCGCAGATATCTTTCTCCCTCTGGTTTAAGAGGATGTTTTTAGTCTCTTCCTTTATATATATGCTCTTTTTCCAACTGAACTTGGAAGGTCTAGTCTGGTTTCCCTTGGTGGAAGACCAGGACCATCCCTCGCTAATTATAACTTGCGCAACTAGGGACCCCCTGTCCTGGTTTCCTTCTAGGCAGACCAGGAGGCCCACCTTTTGTATCATATTATCTTCAGTAATATAGATCCATACACTCACTTACAAAAAATAACATTATGTGCTCCCTCTTTATTGACATCCAAGGAGGAATGTTATTGTTGATAACAAAAATAGGCCACATTGAGTAAATAGACCTAAGCTCTCTGAATGGATTAACATCGTCGGCTGCCAATGAAAGTCTAACATTACGAGGTTCATCTTTAAATTTTGCCCATTTTTCCTCAATTTMCCTAAATGCATAACCATATGCATGCATTCGAAGAACACCATCTCCACTTTTGTTCCWTGCATGGTAATCCATAAACTATGCTATGCTTTYKCACTTGAAAAATAGCTGCAAACATGGAATTATGGGAATATGACAAAGAACCTTTCGAGCACCCTTTTTGTTACTTGATTGGTTCAATATCTAYTGATATGACATTGCGAACATTATGTTTTCGATGCATGTTKTCCATAATATATAATATGATCATTAGGACATGCATCTATAGTTTCATAATCCATTTCAATGCCTTTCRTAATGGYATGTAAATCTCGATATGTGCRAGGTAAAATATTTGACRATGGTAACAGAAATTCACCTAACAATCTACAACATAAAAAATAACTAGTTAATGTAAAGAATATTARTCGTAAATATTGCATTCTTATTTTACACATTAATTAACACTAWAAAAARGGAGAAAAAAATAWACCTTTATGTATATGTGATGAAACATATTACAKACCTTAGGATCTGTGTCATACAAGTGTTTGACAAATGATTCATAACCTTTAAGTTCACTARCARCAATGYARYGRAGATAMRRTTTKCTMTTGAGCCTTTATAAAGTCATTTATTTTMYTTTTCTATCAGAGGTTCATCATAAATACCATCATTGTCCCCATCCTCATCCGACTGAGTGAACAAGTCTTGGATCATTTGATTTGTCCCATCATMTTGAACTRTGTTATTATTTTCATCTTCTTCCATGGGATCATTAACTTGATCTTCATTATTCGCTTCATGTTCCTCATCTTGTACAACATCATTTCTACTACTACTTGGTGCATTCCGCAGAAAGTTAGGGGGCAATTCTAACTTTATAATTACAAAAAAGCATGCAAAATTAGTGTGTATACAAAATATTAAAAAAATATAAAATGTTATAAATACAATCAATATAAAGACAGATAATGAATATATAGCTAATTACCATGAGATGATATTCATTTGACCCTCGTCAATGTGCCCATATCTCCTACAATGTCTTTTAGTTGTTGCTATTAAAATTCTTACGAGACATGTTGTATAGCATCTTTTGCAAATCCAATAACATTTATCGTCACCCTTTTAACCCTCTTTACTTTTTTCCCACCTCTAATATTTTCTGACATTCTTCCCCACAAAAATACAGTGATGATTATCTTATAAAATTGAGAGGTGTAATAGAATATTTATTATATTTTTCTAATGCAATTGACATATAAAATAAATCTATTTTTCGCTTGACAAGAACACCTTATACCCTTTCTAAATCGTCGTTGTTATAGAAAAATTGTCGCAACATCTCTAAAATGCAACATATTTATAATTTTTTGTCCATCTGAATTTCGACAAGAGTTGACCAAGTCAATGTTGACTTTGTCAAACAGTGGGTGATCATTTGAAGAGAACAATGGTTAGCAGTAGTATCGTCTATATTGAGATGAATATAGAGGTTTGTCGCAATAAATACACCTTTTCCTAGATGTCATAAGTGCGGCGAACGTCTGTTTCTGTTTCAAGTCCGACGAATTCGGGCGGGATTCCAAAAAATTGAAAAATTGAAATATTTATCTTGTATTTTTCGACAGTATGACCATTTTTTTCAGTACCATCGAAAATAGTTCATCGGATTTTTTTGAATATGTAGTAGTGAAATAAAAGGGGTATTAAAAATGTCATGAAAAAAATGGATACCTAGGATATCTCGTAAAAATGGACGGTTTTAAAATTGTACATATGTATTGGGATGGGGGTCAACAAAAGGATTTAAGGTTTTTTTTCAATATTTAGTGAAATTAGGGGTATTCTTTATTATCCCATGAACAAACGTTCTATATCACAATTTCATTGAGTGAAGCCCCTATGGGAAAAATACTAGAAAAACATGGGTTACTATCGCTACCAATGGTTTTAGTTCTACGGAGGCCTGAGAAGTTCCACTTTTTTCTGGGTTTCCTACTAATTTTCTTTTCCCAAGTCATTTCCTTCGTCAACGATAATTAGAATAAAACTAGTTTTCTCAGAATCAAGGGATTTGGTGACATCAACCATGTTCTCATTCTTTTTAGCGTTCCACTCTATCACCCTGAAGCTTATGCTGAAACAAACTCTGCAAAGAGTTATGTGAACTTTTCCTCCAACCATCTGATTTGATCTAGAGTCTCTGACTGTTTATCATCCTTATCCTCCATCAACAGGGCCACCAATGTTTTTTTGAACCAATAAAACTCCATCGCATGAAATACCTTGGTGTCATGAGATATAGTATACCCAGTATCCCTTACCCACTCCTAAAACTCTTTTTTTTATTATGGCTTTCAAGGTTTGTTCATTCCTTGACCTTGCTATGTCCTCCAACTCCTCCATTTTTTGTTGATTCGTTGGAGGTATGCTTCATAAGTAAATCTTCTTGGCTTGTTTGGCTCCCTGCGCTGCACCGATGCCCCCCGACCTGGTTCGATTCCTCCTTTGATCCCCTTGTGTTTGATATCCCTTGCTTTTGGATCCTCTCTTGCTTGACTCAAGCTAGTCGACGATCTTTTGGTTACCCGTTTCCAGTATAGTCTCAGACCCTGCACCTAAAAGGATTTCCTCTCTATGTATCACGTTAACAAGGTGAGGAATTGTGGATACCCCCCACTAATTTGAAGTCTACACCTTGGCCTCTAGATAAACGTCCCTCTTACCACCTCTCTCTTCTTGATTTCCCTTCTCCTTTAACAATACCAACAGGATTGTTGCCAAGCCTCCCTAAGGAGGGAGTGTCCACAACCAAAGACTAAGGATCGACCCCTAAGAAACTAACCCCTCACTATGTTTCTCTATCAAACACCATACCAAAGCATGAAAGATTGAGTTATTCCTTGAAAGAGAGGTCTCGTGGACCTTCACAGCCTATAAATAACCGCCAACCCCACCCATTACCATAATTGTCATTTCATTCATCACTGCAAGTGTTTTCCTCAGCTGAAGTAACCTCTATGTACTATCATCCCTGGAGAAATCAAGATTCCATATGCTCCAATTTTCCTCCTAAAGTTTCCCATTTTTCGTGTCTTATCCGCTCGTCCTGCCTACTAAATTCTTCATTATGGTTAAGGGATGGAGGGTGGTGCGGTTCTTCCTAACCCCCATCTACTTTGTACCTTCCTACCCCTCCAAAAAGTTGTTGTTTGTGGCGGGCTATTAATGCCCGAGGTGACAACTGAGCTCTCCATGTGGAAAGCCCAAGCCCCACCTGTCGTCACCCAATGTAGGGAGTAACTATTTGTTTGTTAGTTTTTATCATTTCAATAAATATATTTATTGATAATATGGATTTTAAGTATATTTCATT
>JASDQU010588011.1:82491-93037 GCA_032191745.1 Picea mariana | reverse complement strand
AGAGTGATGTAAAATATCATGCAAAACAAATTAAACGTGTAGTAATGAGAAAGGACGTTGTGTACCTTGGAATGATCAGGTGGAATGATAGTATAAGTCTAAATACAGGTGATGAAGGGTATAACAATGGCAAAAAGTATGGGCAAAAAGGGTACAATATGTGGTCCTAACACCCACCAATAGGTTGAGAGTGCCAATTATTTGATGATCTTGTGGGACCCCATAACCACGGAGGAGAATATTAAAACTAACATGTTATGGGATGGGGACAACTCAATCGACTACTTATGCTAGTAATTCTTATGCCTTGTATTGAAGTTGTGATACCGAAAGCCTAGAGAATGGCTAGAGTGTTGCTCATCAACGGTGTTGTGGAATTAGGCTTCGATGCCTGGGGATGTACCTGGTAGTTGTGGAGGGAGTTTAGGTCATCCTTTTGAGATTCCCTGTGCATGTGAGTACTAATCTAGATGCTTTCTTGGGAAGATGCTTTAATCCTGGTTCTGAAATTCTCGAAGGAAAACTAGAGAGTAATCGTGCTTCCCTGGTGTTGTGATGTGGACTTTCGATGCCTACTACAATCACTTGGGTGGCTCTATAATAGTCTAGCGGAGGGTGTTGTGGAAGATACAAGAGCTAACAAAGGGTGTTGTGGAGGACATTGTGAGCTAATTAAAATTCTATAAGTAATATAATCAAAGTAACATAGGGATGAAGTTTCTTGAAGGAGGGGAGTATGTCATGCCCCACATTATTATTAGTATTATTATTTAATTAAATCATAATAATAATAAGGAATTATAATCAATATCCTAAAAAGGATCATCCTGGTATTATTATTAAATAATAATAATTATCCAATGATCATCCCCATCTTGGTATTATTAAATGAATAAATACATTAGTAAATAATAATAATAAAATATGAAAAGTACTTTAAAAAAAAAATCAATGCCATGGTAAAATAAGTAATGAAAATCTATGGAAAAACCATAAAAACATAATAAAATATTCAAGAGGATCCTAGGGATTGAGTTATGGGATTCTATATAAGGAGGGAAGGAAAGAGAAAAAGGAAATTTCTCTTTTGCACATCTCTCTTTTGGATGAGCTATAGAGAGGGAAAGGCTAAGGATTCACTAACATAGTAGTCGATTAAGGGTTCAGGGGTGACCTGCTACTAAATATTAAAGTAGCAATGTCTATGGTTGGGTGGAGAGTCACGCCCCACTCTTTGTTGTGGTTTTCAAATCAATGTATCACTACAATCTCTAGTTCCCATGTATGTTGGTTTCTTCATCACATGTAAGTACCTCACGCTACTCTTGTAGGTTAAGTAAATTTGTCTGAGTTTTCATTATTGGGTGGTAATGCTTATCTGACTTGATTGTTTCCTTGAATCATTTATGCAATTATCTTTGTAAATTGGATGGGGCCATTACAACATTTGTTAGAGAGTTGCATTTAACTTTGGGAAACAAAAGTTACTATAGATGATTCATACATAATTATGCAAAGATTGTTTCTTTGTTGGAGAAGCTACTATGAAAAGATACAAAGTATATTTGGACATAATAATTCCAGGAGGCATTGGACACATTGAAGGAGAGATTGGTGACTGAGTTGTTCCTAATATTTCCATATTGGACCAAGATATCCCATGTACATGTGGATGCATCATCCATTGAACTTAACGTAGTGCTTGTGTAGCCTAGAGAAGATAACATTGATCACTTAGTATATTTTTCTAGTAGGAAATTATCAAATTTTGAGAATAATTACACAACCACGAAGCATGAAGGACTAATTATTGTATATGCCCTGTAGAAGTTTCGACATTAGTTACTCAACAATCCCTTCAATTGTTTTTACTGACCATTTGACAATCAAATACTTGGTCAATAAGCTAATGTTAGGGGGGATAATATGCCGATGGATTTTTCTTTTCTAGGAATTTGAGGTCTAAGTATATCTCAAGCCCAAAAAACAAAATATTGGGCCCAACCATCTATCGAGGATAGAGTCAGGGGAAGCTTGAGGCAGTTTAGATGATGAGTTTCCCTACACATAACTCTTTATCATTCAAGCAGTGTTGGATCAACTAGAAAATATTGCAACACACCTCACAATAGGTCATGCACCAGAAGGACACACTCAAACACAACGCACACAATTTGTGACCTGCATCACTAACTACCAGTTGACCGCTAGGCATTTGTACAAGTTTGGAGTAGATGGGATCCTATGCAAGTGTGTGTTAGAACATGAGCATGAGATGGTCCTCTATGAGGAAAATGAAGGTATTGTAGGAGGACACAATGCTAGAAAGGCCACTATGCAGAAAGTGTTATGTGTAGGGTTATGGTGGCCATTAGTATTTCAAGATGTCAAGGGATATTACAAGGGCTACAATGTCTTCCTGAGGATCAGGAAGCCTTGCAGAAGAGATGAATTGCCACTTTTCCTGGTCACAATGCTAGAGCCATTTGAAAAATGGGATATTGATTTTGTGGGACCCATCATCCCCTCTACATGTAGGATTGGTGTGTGATACATTATTACTGCCACAAAATATTTGATGCTTTGGTCATAAGCCACATTGGTGAAATATTGTACTACAGATACGACCACACACTTCATATTTGAGAATGTGATCATAAATTTTTTCTTCCCAAAGGTGTTAATGAGTGATCAGGGCATGGATTTTCTTAATGACATCATCTGCATGCTCACTCAGTAACTCATGATCCATCACCAAAAGAGTACACCATATCACCCACAAGCCAATGACACAATTGAAGCCTTCAAAAAGATATTAGATCATGCACTAACCAAGGTTTGTCACATGTAACACGGTGACTGGGACCAACAAATTCCAATAGTATTATGGGTGTATAGAATGACTTGTAAATGATTGACTAAGTATACAACTTTCAAGTTGGTCTATGTTAACTAGGTCATGATTCCCTTAGAATTTGTGGTACCAAGTCCGTGCATTTCCCTCATGACACATATGTCGAGGACCAATCCCTTTAGCAGTTCTTGGATGAGCTCGTAGAATTAGAAGAGGATCAACTCATTGTGGGTCGCAACCAATTGGTTGAGAAGTATAGATATAAGGCCTGGAATGACTACAACATTTGGCAAAAACTTCTACAACCTAGTTCTTTGGTATTACTATATGAAAACAAGTTTCTCAATCACCTTGGAAAACTGTGCATGCATTGGTTAGGACCATTTAGATTGGTATACATTAGTGAGGTAGGGATATCCAAGTTGGAAACACTACAGGGGCAACCCCTCAAAGGATAGATTAGCAACAATAGGTTGAAGGTGTATTATGGCCCATAAGGCTTGGGTGTACCCTAAATGGAGAACAATTCCATAGTTAGCTTAGGGTAGGGCTTAGGTAAGTAGGTAGGTATAAAGGAAAGTATAATTACACATTCAATAGAAGGATATGACATGATTATGTAATCCAAAGGATATGATAGGGTGTTACATGCAAAGATTTAGAATATTCAACCAATTGTGTGAAGTAATTATCGCCATATAGGCTACGAGACAGAATAGCAGGCTCTCAGAGGTAAAATATGTGACACATGACGATTAAAAGAAACAAAGGGTCAAGCAATCAAACTCAAATAGGTCACATGAGGGATGCGAACAAAGATGGTAACACATCCTAAAAGTCACATTGGTGGTCCAAAGGTATAGTATAGTTAAGGCCACATAATATTCAGACACCAAGGGGATCGCGAACAATCACTACAGTAGATATACATATTAGGCCCAAAATCTTACTTGGAAAAGAAAATTATCATGCAAGACAACTAAACCATGGTTACTTATACCCCCCTAGCCAATTTCCATTTAATTTGCTAAGAGATCGACCATTGTAGATAGAGAGTTTCAACAACATAGTGAAGATCAATGGTAAGGAAACAATTCAACCAGATGAGCGAGAAATGTCTGAAATTTGAATTAGACTAAGAATTCTCTAGAATGATGGCTACTTCTAATAGGAGAGAGGCACAAGCTCGACTCCAGGACACAAAGAAATCCATTGACCAACAATTGAACCCTAAGAGAATTACATGTTTGGGATCATCTCTTGAATATGGGTCCCAACCTCCAATTCATTGACAACCACAATAGATATGCCACACAGTTCCTAAAAATGTGTTGCAAATCTTATACAGAGGTCACCCCAAAGCCTAACGATTGAGAGTCAATGATCCTGCCCCCATGGATCAACACCATTTCTAAATATGAAAGTTTATATCTATGGGATACCCCCCGTATCAGGTGTATATGTCCTCATCTTCAACACCATCAACAAACCCACGAGATACATGAAGAAAATGAAGGATATGCATGATGTAAATATCACCCTAGCCAAAGACTTGGAGGTTAGGGGGTGATATTTCCAAGTCTTGCAAGAAGGACTTGGCCTGAACGACACAGGGGGCTCTAGATGGTATGTTGAAAGACATCTATACCTAGAAAATCCAAATTGAGATTGATGAGAGAGAGGTCGAAATCCCAAATATTGAAATCCAAATTCATATCTAGAATCTAGGGGGTTTTCGACAAATTCCATGGCTTGCGCATGGCTGCAACACCAACTAATTTTGATAGACTGTGCCTAAATAAAGACTGCTAACAAAATCCCACTAAATCCAATTAGTGGTTCTAAAAAACAAATCCATGAGCTACCGATAAAACAACGTCATTGGATTAAGGACGAGCCAAAAAATATTGTTGGGGGGTTGTTGGCACCCTAAGGTTTTGTAGAAGTTGCATGCATGCCCAAGAAGATGCACTATGTGGTGCCAAGTTTAGTGTATGTGTCATCCAAGGATCTACTATGCACGCCAACCCATTTTGTACTATGCACAAGGACTTAAATAAACCACATGCATGTTGGATCCTTGAAGATATTCAGTGAGTGTAATCATTTTTGTAAGAACCTGACTGATCATGATTGAGGTTGTGAGTGAGATGGAAAGGTTGTTATGATTTCCATGCTCCGAGGGAGATATGGGGGATGCATGAGGATATGTAAGGGTTGGTTTTTTGTTCACTATGAGAGATTTTATTAAATGATTGTATGTAACACGTAGATGAGTTAGAGCTCCAGTTAAGCTTTGTGATAGTTCCTATGTTTAGAAATATTATGTGTGTGAATAGGAGAGAGAAAGGGGATTTGAGCGAATGGTTCACCTTTGTTTTTTTTTTGAATTCATCCTAAGTAGGTTTTAGGCTCTGCATATGGAAATGTATATCAATGCCTTTGAGTTTAATGAATAAAGTCTAAATCACATTTATCTTTGCATCTGATGAGTTATGGATTGAATGTATGCTTTTTAAGTATTATTCCATGTAGTAATCTTGTGGTAGTTATGAATGAATGCATGGTTATATGATGATTCTTTTATGTATGTTCTATTCCTTCACACCTTGCACAAAACCTACGGTCTTTGTGATTCTCATGGCATCTTGGGTGATACCTTCTTCAGTCGTTGAATATTGAGTATATTGGGACCTGTGGGGTATTTATTGGTCTAGCTTATCAAACCCTGGATCTGAACCTTGAATCAAGCCAACACCTTTTACTTCTATTTTGGAATGCATACCCATGACTTCTTTACATAGGCCTCCTTCAATCTTTGAAATGCCCGGTTTCAAGTGAGAAAAGGAGTCCACTTGGGTGTGGCTACCCATGCTTGAGTAGACATGAATCCATCTTTGGTTAAGTTTGTGTGACTTTCGATAGGAACAATCACACATTTGTGTGTGGTTCGTGCAAAATTCATATTCTTAGAACGTGCAGATTTATAAAAAACCACCTCTTGTGGTTTTCCTCTTTATTGAGTGAGGTATGTTAATTCCATGAGTATGCACTTTGGGTGTATTATATTGATGACTTCTCTGGCGATCACCTGTATGGATCGGTGAGTAATTTTATGTGATAACAAATACCAAAGAGCCACGGAGGCCCCACTGCCAAACCAAACTTGATTAGGAATGTGTGAAATAAAGACTAAACTCTGCACCATTTCACCATGAAAATTTCAGCATTAGGACAATCATTTAGCATTAGGTAGCATCGAGCGCCATCCATGGTGAGCCTCCCTCTTTTCTTATAGTACTTGGAAAAAATGCCACATGTCTTCTTGTGCAAAATTCATAATTATTAATTCACTAATATTCCTATTATTCACCTAGTTGCATGTCATCTTCCATGCATAATTCTAATTATTAGTTCACTAATATGCCTAATATGCCTATTATTCACTCCTCCTCTCCCAATCGTACACATGTCACACCCCCTCCATACAACCCTTACCCATGTGTAAACTTAATTGTCAATACTCATCTATGTCTCTGCACACATCTAGAAAGACATATCAAATAACATTGCTCAAAGAAATTATAAATAAGATAATATGTTTACAACATCATATTCAAATTGAGACATAGTCTCTTGATACCATCTTAGGTCCATATAGTTGACTCATTCTAGTGTCCACATCTATGTGGTTTTTTCTTGTCATACTTGACAAATCATCAATAGCTTTGTAGAGATAAATTAATTCAATCATACAAATCACATATACACTTATCATCAAATAAATCATAATTCCAAGCACTCAATCATAATATCCAATAGCGTTAAATAAATCTCAACATGTTCACGATTCATTTATATTCATCATATCAATTATCGATAAAATATTAAACTCTAAAGAGCTCAAATTCCATAAATATTTGTTTGGGTAATGAAAACAAAACACATTACCTTTGAATGGTATATTCCAAACTCAAGTGAGTATATAGATCCATTCATTAGTGTGAGGTTATACACGTTTAGGTACTCATGGACACTCCAAAACTTGAAATTTCAAGATAAAAGTTTTGATAACTCCCAAACTTGACTCTTCAAGATAAAAAAAAATTCTAACATGACCAACTATTTATACGTTTTCAGTGTAGATTTCTTCAAATCCCTGATTCGAAATTGGAACCTACTCTTAAAACATTGTTGACTCACTCTAACCTTTCAAAGAAGTGACCATGCATTTAAGAGATTTTCCTTCAAACCCAATAATTTTCTTCTATTTAATCTAAAATCATGATATGATGAAGTTAAGTGGAACTGGATTTTGGAATGGAATATCATCAACAACAAAACTAACTTGAATTTTTTTTTTTATGTGAGAATGTTATCTTCCCATTTTGGCCAACATTTGGTTCCTAAAATAATCTTGACACTTTTGTCTTTTTGTTTTCCTTCAATGCCTTTCTTTCTCCAATTTATTTACTTTTTCTTTATATTTGTTTGTCCCTCTAGGAGAACCACTATTTTCAAGCAATTCTTCCATTTTCTTCTATGAACTTATTCAATTTGTTTGTTGGGTTAGGATCAAAACTTGATATATCGCTTTTAGAATTTTACATATAAAAATTATGAGTGGGATATGAATTGATGTTGAGCTAGCTATGAAAAACTCTCATCGATCTACCCTTGTACTATAGCCTAATTTCCTTCAAGTAATTCGTCACTTATACCTTTGGCTATAGTGATTTGCATTCCTTTATTTTTTCACAAGAACATGTTGGAAATAACATTAAAATCTCATTGATTGTGTTTATAGGTTGTTAGTGACTTTGGCACTTTTCCTTAGCCTATTTGGTTTAAAATGTGGTAGTTCTAACATATTCTCTTTGCCAAGATTTGAACTTGGGTCATCCTTACTTATTGTTTGTGGGTTATCCTTACTTACCATTTGTAGGTCATGAAGGTCATCAATACTTTCACCTGACTTTAGATGTATTTTTTCTATTGTTGAATATTATTTGCTAAGAACTTCGGTCATCCCTACACTTCATTCATGAGTTATTAAGGTAACCAAACTTTCATTTAATCTCGAATACAATTGTTCTACTAAAGAACATCTATTGTTATTTGAACTTAGGTCATCCACATCCATTATTTGTGGATCATCAAGGTTGTCAATGGTTTCACCTAGAGTTGAATGTGATTACTTTGTTGGACACAATCCACTATGAGTTAAACATTGGTGATTCTTTTCTTTTGTTTCTAGGTCATTAAGGTCATCGAGACTTTCATGCAGCCATGGATGTGGTTTTTATACTATATTAATTTATGTAGAAATATTTGAACACAGGTCATCCATTCTTGTGCATTCATGGTTTTTAAGGTCATCAAGACTTTCACTTGATATTGGATGAAATTATTCCGCAAAACCCTTTTCATTAGGTTTTCAACCTGGGTCATCCCTATGACCATTTATGCTTTGACAAGGTTGTTAGGAATTTCACATAGTGTGAGATGAAATTTCTCTATAAAAATCTATCCATCGAGGTTTAAACTTTAGTCATCCATACCCATGATTCAAGGGTCATCAAGGCCACTAAGACTTTCACCCAATATCATATTCAATGGTTCTATTGAACCTTATATATTTTATTTCACATCAAGACTGGTTCAACTTCTTGGTAGACCACAATCTAATGAATGGATTGCAAATATATACCTACTCAATAAAAATGTATGGCTACTTCTTATTGGAACCATACCATATAATCTTATAATTACAATCCTTACTTTCTAATGCCTCCATGGCTACTCCAAGGTGTTGAAAATCTTGTGAAAATAGAACCTTGATCCATAATTAAACTTCTCACTCCCCACCATTACAACCAAATATATTAAGGATGTAAATTACTTATGGATATGCTTTAAATGCATTTTTTGTTCAGAAAAAATTGTCATGATTTATTTTCTCCCGACTTGGCGGCAAAAAAAAACACATGGGAACCCAAGGAATTAGCTCAATTGATTGTCACCAACTCATTATCATAAAATGTAAAAGTATATAAAAATATAGTAGATATATATACACCTTCATAGACTAAGCATTGAAATCATTGCACAGAGAGAGTCCTTTGTCCCACAAACAAGAGGATCTCATACATCAATTTTTTGTTTGGCTAGACTGGACACTAAATTAGATTATTATTGTTATTATAAAAATATGATGCACACACACATATTTGTGTGAGGCGAGAGTAGATCCACTTAATATGTGCTTACCATAAAGAGATCCCAATACTAGTATAATCAATGTGATAAATCAACATATCCGATGATATTAATACATGTATTAGTTGATATTTTTAGTCATGAAAGATGTATTTTCGGCTCATGTCAATGAAAATGAAGTTGACGTGCTCTTTCCCTAATCCATATTATTTGTTGGAAGTTTATGGTTTTGATGTTTGATGTTAACCAAATGATTTGAATTGAGTATCAATGAGACATTTTCAAATAAATGAGAAGTAAGGTATTTCTATTCCTCTCACCAAGATTTGATTCCCCAAGTGATATGTTTGTCTCTTGTAAGTCGAAATACCTCTAGTGGTAGTGATTTAGCTAAAACTTGCATGCTTTCATAACTTGTGAAACATATCTACCACATTGTAATTTCTGAAATCAAATAGATGTTGCTTGTTGATGTTCATCAAATTAATTTCAATAAAAAAATCTTCCAATTGATAGTATTTGCTTTACTATGAGCTTATCACAATTTGTTTTGAAGAAGACTAAGGTTAGGTTGAAGACCTTGGTTGCATGTTGTTCTTTGTTATATAGAGATCTAAAGGTTGCACAACACAATTTCCAATTGGTCAATAAAACAACATCACACAACAATGATCACAAACAACATTTGATTTGCATACATGATATGTTAACAATGAAAGTGCATAAACAACTTATTTAATGAAGAAGTGAAGACGTTATTGTGGTGATATGTATAGTGTAAAAGTGTGTTATGAGAGCCCAAAAAATATGCAAGTGTGTTTGGCATAGAGTACATTAAGCAATGCACATTGACAAGTTAATAGCTTATGCATTGTTATTGTTACTATGTGTTTATATTAATGCAAACTTAACAAATAACTAGAGAGACACTCAAATTAGAGAATGCAAAGTAGAATCAAATTGCTCAAATGTACAAAATATAGTTAGTGCAAGAATGGTTGATAAAATTGAAAAGGATCGAAGCATTGTGAGAACACTATGACTCTAGTTGTGTGAGAGAACCATTTTGTGAGTCCAACCTTGTAAAGATTACAATATAAAAGAAAGAGAGCCTAACATATGTGTAAATATGTTTATCTAAGACTCCCCATATTGTATGAACACTATGACTCTAGTTGTGTGGGAGAAGCGTTGTGTGAATTCAATCGTGTAAAGAGAGCCTAATATATGTGCTAACATGTCTATTTAAAACTATGTAAATGTTATGTTACTCCATAATTTGATTTCTAATTACTTGAATGATTGTGATTAATTGATTGATGAATTTCATTATTACATATTTAATCATAATAAGAAGGGTATAGGAAATGTCTAAACATCATGTGCATTTATAAAATATAATGTTTATCTTACTTCTCGTGGAAGCATATTTAGATTTGGTCAAATTTGATCACTTATTTAATTGAGTGTGTA
>JASDQU010588011.1:55930-69278 GCA_032191745.1 Picea mariana | reverse complement strand
ACACACACACACACACACACACACACACACACACACACACACACACACACACACACACACACACATGTTGAGTTCACGAAGTTGAGTCTACTTTTATTACCATGTCCATGTGCTTTATTATATATATATATATATATATATATATATATATATATATGTTGAGTTGGCGAAGTTGAGTCTAATTTTATTACCATGTCCATGTGATTTTTTATTTGTTTATCCAAGAAAAACCTTGTGGGGAAACCCAAGAGATGCTTCCTCACGAGAGAGAGAGAGAGAGAGAGAGAGAGAGAGAGAGAGAGAGAGAGAGAGAGAGAGAGAGAGAGATAAGAGATAAACCATCTTGATATTAAATAAACAATGTGATAAAACAAAAAAATTGGTAAAGAATACATCACTTTCATTCATTCAACAACTCATTATCATAAAATGCGAGTATATATATATATATATAGACTAAGCATTGAAATCATTGCACAGAGGGGGTCCTATCAACAAATCCAATAATATTAATACATGTATTAGTTGATATTTTTAGTCTTGAAAGATGTATTTTTAGCTCATGTTAATGCAAATGAAACTGTTGACATGCTCTTTCCCTAATCCATATTATTTGTTGGAAGGTTATGGTTTTGATGTTTGATGTTAACCAAATGATTTGAATTGAGTATCAATGAGACATTTTCAAATAAATGGGAAGTAAGATATTTCTATTCCTCTCACCAAGATTTGATTCACCAAAGTGATATGTTTGATATGTTTGTCTCTTGTAAGTCGAAATACCTCTAGTGGCAGTGATTTAGCTAAAACTTGCACTCTTTCATAACTTGTGAAACATATCTACCACATTGTAATTTCTCAAATCAAATAGATGTTGCTTGTTGATGTTCATCAAAATAATTTCAATAAAAAAATCTTCCAAATAAGAGTATTTTCTTTACTATGAGCTTATCACAATGTTTTTTGAACAAGGCTAAGGCTAGGTTGAAGACCTTGGTTTCATGTTGTTTTTGTTATATAGAGATCTAAAGGTTGCACAACACAATTTCCAATTGGTCAATAAAACATCACAAACAATGATCACAAACAACATTTGATTTGCACACATGATATGTTAACAATGAAAGTGCATAAGCAACTTATTTAATGAAGAAGTGAAGACGTTATTGTGGTGATATGTATGGTGCAAAAGTGAGTGATGAGAAACCAAAAAGTATGCAAGTGTGTTTGGCATAGAGTACATTAAGCAATGCACATTGACAAGTTAATAGCTTATGCATTGTTATTTTTACTATGTGTTTATATTAATGCAAATTTAGCAAATAACTAGAGAGAGACACTCAAATTAGAGAATGCAAAGTAGAACCAAATTGCTCAAATGTACAAAATATAGTTAGTACAAGAATAATTGATAAAATTGGAAAGGATCGAAGCATTGTGAGAACACTATGACTCTAGTTGTGTGAGAGAACCATTTTGTGAGTCCAACCTTGTAAAGATTATAGTATAAGAGAAAGAGAGCCTAACATATGTGCAAATATGTTTATCTAAAACTCCCCATATTGTATGAACACTATGACTCTAGTTGTGTGGGAGAAGCATTGTGTGAATTCAATCATGTAAAGAGAGCCTAACATATGTGCTACTATGTAAATGTTATGTTACTCCATAATTTGATTTCTAATTACTTGAATGAATGTGATTAATTGATTGATGAATTTCATTATTACATATTTAATCATAATAAGAAGGGTATAGGCAATGTCTAAACATCATGTGCATTTATAAAATATAATGTTTATCTTACTTCTCGTGGAAGCATATTTAGATTTGGTCAAATTTGATAACTTATTTAATTGAGTGTGTAGGTCCTCTCATATGTAATGCATATCTCATCATATAATAAAAGAATGAAAATAAATTAATAGTAGGTTGAAAATTAAAATTTATGTAGTGAGAGTTTTCTTCAAATCTATTTGGAATATCCAATGCTATGGGTCACACCCACACAATTAAACAAAACAAAAAAAAAAATAGTCAGTGATCAAATCACAAAATATTATAGCAAGAATCGAAAATGATTTACACAATTTCCTTGATATGTAAAGGGTGAAAAGACTTGGTGCAGACCAAAAGTGCCATAATACATAAAGGTCTTTGTTATATTAACAAATGAAATGATTAAATGTTTTGCCTCATTAACGTAAAGTTCACTCTCGATCCAAAAATCTATGATGATAAGAATGAATTTAGAAGAAGTGGTGAAACATAATGATTTTTTACACGTGAAGAGTACAACCTTCCATCCTAAGAAAGGGTAACATGTTTGACTATAAGTTGATTTAGATTGAGAAATAAAATGGACAATGAAGATGTGATGGTTTACTTGTAATGGTATTATTTATTTAACAAGTGTTTTGAAGGAAATTAATTAAATAAAAATATATAATCTTAGTTTTTTTTGGTTAGATTAGATCATAAACTTTATGATTATTTATTTATTTTCCATCCTTATGACTATTATTTAGTTATAAGGATGGAAAATGACACAATCTTGGACCTAGTAGGGAAAAGGGAAGCAAGATGGAATCTTCTAGTGGTGGAGTTGAGGAAGAGACATATAAGATTGAACGAGGAGTTAGATATAGTGGCTTGGGCTCAATATAAGACATGCAGAGGTTATTCTACAAAACAAGGACACAAAGTTATAATAGATGATGGAGATCAAGCAAAGGTCTAGAGGTGGTCCAAGATTTGGAAAATAAAGTCTCTTGAGAAAATAATGATATTTTTATGGTTGTCCCTTTGGAACATAGTTCTAATTTGGGATAGGTTACAAAAAAGGGGAAAAATGAACCAAGCATATGTTAGATGTGTAGGGGAGTGGATCAAAACCTTAGACATTTAATGATCCATTATCCATATGCATCACAAATTTGGAAGGATGCAAAAAAAAACACAAAAAATTCAAATGTATGGAATGACAATTTTGTAGAATAGTCTTTGAAGTATTTGTTTAGGCAAGAGGAAGTGGGCCTTCAAGGAATTACCTTGTATAATTATTTGGGTTATTTCGATACTCCACAATGACAATTTATTCAATGATAAACAAAAGCCAATCTTTTAAGTATTCTCACAAATATATGGTTTATTTCAAGGTTGTAGGTCAAAAGTGAATGAAAGAAACCCTAGGCAAGTTGGGGAGCTAACATTAGACAAAACATATCCTTAGGGTTTCTTTAATGGGGCTAAGAAAGGGCCTCAGGAATTCAATAGTGTTGGTAGTATTTTATATTTTCCAAATAGTCATTTTGTCAAATTCAAAATATATTTGAGTATAAGCACTAATAATTGAATTGAAGTGATGACATTAAAATCTATGTTAAAGTTGGCAAATGAGAAAGGAATTGATTGAGTACATGTTTATAGGGATTATCTTATAGTCATCAATTGGATGAAAGGGGATTACTAGATACTAAATGTTACTATCATGCCTCTAGTTGGCTAGTTAAAATTGATTTCAAGTATGTTTCAAACTATTTCAAACTATTTCATATACTCACATTTGTAGAGAGCATAACACCAAAGTTGATGAAGTCTCTAAGGAAGGACAACAATCTGAAGCTAGAATTATGGTATTGGAGGAAAGAATTATATTATTCTTGCAAACAATAATAATAAAAAGACATAAAGATTGGTCAATTTAATTTAATGAATTTCAAATAAATAATTTTTCCCAAAAAAAAAAACATATTATACTATCATATATGTACTTAACTAAACTAAACCACTAACAAATAAATTACAAACCAAAAATTGTTGATATCTATTAACTAAACTAGACCATTAGCAAAGCAATTGCAAACCAAAAATTGTTGATATCTAGTGAAAATATATGACATATTAACAAAGATATGATAGAAATTAGGTTTGAGATTATAAGAAGAGTATGCCAATGAACAAATAGGAAAACGCATTGTAGAATTGTAACCTTATTGAATATACTCCAAAAATGTCAATAAGAATGTCAAACTAGAAGCACGATGATGTTCTACAACTAAGATACACTTGGGTCCTTTGGACCATAACTTGATCACTAGTGGTTATCATGCATAGATAGAAAACCATGAACACTTACTCCCTCACTTTATTGCACTGAGAGTAGTGAGGTGCTCTACAACCTAGTAGGGGGAAGATGTTGAGGCATTAGCATTATGTTATGTTATGTTAGATAGCACTACATTAAAAAAAATAAAGTTGGCTCAGTTAAAAAAAATAACAATAATAAAAATAAAGTCAGCTCAATTAAAAATACAATTACACACACCGTGTAAAACTTGACATGGAATGAAATAATAATAAAAAATACACCTTAAGAAATTGGATCCCTCTAGGTACTTGATAGATCCAAATTTAAAATGAATCTATGTTGATTGAGTTTACTTTACTGCAAAATTATGAAGATCCTATTTATGTTATCTCTTCATTACGATAGTTCAATTTAAATAATCATAATAAACTTGAATTGAATTATTGATTAAACATTAATTTAATTTCTCTAAATTATTTTTTACATTGATTTACAATTGAATTATTGATTAAACATTAATTTTAATTTCTCTAACCTGGATGGGCTGACAGGTGGACATCATGCAAATTAAGGAGTTAAATGCTCACACCACCACACCCTCCTCACTACCTCACATGATGAGTGACATTCATTGTTCATATGAGTTGGTGCGACATCATAGAAGTTCTGGTTTAATGGAATTTTCCACACAATAGTGACGACAGGTCAGGATGGGTATGAGCCACATGAGCCCTGTCCACTCAAATCCTCTGATACCTCACCATTTACAGCAGGTAAGCAATGATCTTCGTCATTTGTTTTTGGAACAGGTTTTGGCTACAGTTGCGCAAGCTCGTCCAACCTTCTTTCTCCCCTATTCTCACGCTTTTCTCCTGTTAGACATCTTGGTTACTCGCCCAATCATGTCCCGAGAAAGAGGCAATCCCAAGAGAAGGCATGCTTATTATAGATTTGTTTCCAGGCAACGAAGGCTACGCCTCTATTCCCCTCTGCCCCCGACTTCATAGGTCTGTCTTGGTCATTCCTTTGTGACGTTGCCTCCCTCCCATTCCAAAATAGGATGGGGGTACTTCCTCCCATGGCTATCGTAGAATAGGAAATAATTGTAATCTCGATTCAAATTCCACCAACTTCCCTCCTGTATACTGTCCCTGACCCCCAAGACCCACTACCCTTCCTGGTCGATCCACCCCTGAAGCTGACGCTGCTTTGGATTTGGATACCTACATAATTGAAGAAGAAGTCCCACTGGAGGTGCACCATAAGGAGATTTTCCCTCCTGAAGGTCAACCTCCTTTCACCATTTCTCTAGAACAAGATTCAAGTTATACCTGCCGCCTCTCTTCGGATCACTTGGCCCTCATTTTGATATGTGTCGGGATATGCAAGACCAACTTCACCGGCATACCATTCTCAACAGCTGCTTGGACCTGTTGTTTGATGCTCTTTCAGGCACGCCAGAAAAAAGAAGATGCCCGACCTGTGCACAATCATTCGTGTTCGCTAGCACATGGAAAAATCATGGCAACAAAGGAAATTTGGGTTCACCCATTGTCTAATTCCGCTCTATTTCTTTTTTTGTTACTACGCATTTTGATTGTCAAAACCACTGTAGAATTTTGGTTTCTTTTTGTTCATGGATGCATGGAACATTCTGATTTTCTAGACATCGAGACTCAGCCACCTGTTGTGGTTTCCATCTGTTTGGCAGAACAGATGGCAATTTTTTGTTTTTGTCCAGACATGTGTACTGTTGTAATGACATTCTTAAATAATACAATTTTTTTTACTTAAAAAAAATTTAATTTCTTTAAATTATTTTTTACAATGATTTACAACAATTATAACATTATGTATAAAATATAATTAAACATTATTTTTAAATCACCCAAATTGTTCTTTCATAATTATTAATTATTTATGATTATAACATTATGTATAAAATATTATCATAAATCAAATCCCTTTTATTGAGAAATTTAATCCATTTTCCGTAACTAAATTTGAAATACATGAATAGGATTAGATTAAGAGTTTTCAAATAACTTTAAAATAAAGGGATTTGGAATTTTTTTTAAATATATATCATTGTGTATCACCATGAGCTAAGATTCAATTCCCAAAACTTATAAAAGTAATACTTATACTTTTTAATGCATTTTTAATTCGGAGATGGGCTCATACATTTTCTCCTTCCTTTGAAAAATAAAATAAACATTCGACTTTTGATAATTAATGTGTTAAACGACAAATTCGGAAGCGTCTCTTTCATTCGTGAGCGCAGTCAAAATCATAAAATATAAAAAAAAATAAAAGTTATATATATATATATATATATATATATATATTTGTTTTGTTTGGGATCCAATGTATATAATTCGTGAGCGCAGTCAAAATCATAAAATATTAAAAAATAAAAGTTATATATATATATATATATATATATTTTTTTTTTTTGTTTTGTTTGGATCCAATGTATATATGCCCGAGAAAGATCCCCATAGTTTTGTAGTGAAAATATTTTTAAAATAATATTAAACTTTCCAAGTATTTTATCATTTTATTCGATAAGTGTGAAAATGAGTGTAAATAGGAGTATACGTGTATCATTTTATTCAATTAAAAGTGTAAATAGGGGTAAAGTGTTTGATGAAAAAAAAGTTATGGACTATTAGAGTTTAGATAAGATGTTATTGTTAACAAGTGAATAAAATAATAATATGATGTATGGGAATTTTTTTTATGAATTGTATACTATAATTAATATATTTTTATATTTTATTAAATTTTGATAGAGTGATTGGTTTTGATGGGTTTTATTTTGCATGATGTTCTAAGTTTGAAATCTATTGTTATTGGGAGGAGACATAAAAAAATCCAACCATGATTAAGGGTACTCTTCTTGTTCGATACATACAATTTTTTTCTAAACTTATACTTTACTCTTTCAATAGAACGAAGCACATGACTATCTCTAATACAAATTTCTTCCCAAGAACAATACCCAACATATCCCTACTGTAACATCCCGCTCTTGCGTGCACATGTTATTGACTTATTCTTTGAGGATACTTGCGTGCAAGTGATCCGGTTTTAGGATATGGTTGTCTGTTCTCTTATGGATTCTTATGATGATGTTGATGGGTTATGATGTTATGTTAATTGATATCTATGTATTGACAGATGCTATTGACGATTTTCCCCTGACCGTGCAGGACACTTGACAGATTGAGGATGTCGATGGCATCAATGGACCTTCTTGGACTCTCGATCGAGTTAGGAAATGGATTGTATTGGTTTTAGTATTTTATTTATGCATATGTGACATATGATCGGGTATATTATGATGTTGTTTATGGATAATTGAAAGTGTTTCGTTGATGGATGCACGCTGACGATTGCTTGCTAATCAGACTCACATAAGGAATAAAAGGGTCATGCACAATAACCAAATATTGAGGGAGAGGTGTGCCAACAACCCTGTCATAGCCTACTAGCACTCCCGCCGTGGCTCGAATTGTAGGTTAACGATTAACTAGTTTGAGAGATCCACGATGTCGTGAGGGCAGACTGAGACAATCGCTTATGAAGATCTTCCCAACCCATCTTTGTCGTTGGTTATGGTATTTCATTTGGATTTAGTTAGCATAATCATTTTTACGCACAACATTACGATTGAATTTGGTTTGGTATCAGTTGAAGGCCTTGCCGCTTGATAAGGTTGTTGTCTTGTTTCATTTTACAATATGTTTATTCTATACCAATAATATGAAAGGGTGTATTTACAACTTATCTATGGGAAATTGAATACAATAGGTTTATGTTTTAGTAGGTAAATTTGTATGGATTAAATATGTCTTCTTCCCATTACTGGAGTAATATGATTCTTAGAAGTAATATCCCAAACATTTGAAGTTCATAAATGGTTTTCCTTAGACGTTCACTACGTCTTAGTAAAATATGGAACGATCTTCCTTTTGTGATAGTCACCATTGGAATGCGATCGTAGTCAGGCACTGTTGAGTTCTTCCTACAAAATTACTCGCACTAAGGATTAATCCCTTGCCCATAATTCGTTTATGTATGTCTTTGAGGCTTAGAAATTTCCTGGGACGGATTTTCGTGGGAACCCTCTTAAATCATGTGCTTGGATTTCTTAAGCCAGGGATGGGGTTGCTAGCTTTTTGACTGTCCAATTTCCCATCTAGGAACGAAGGTTGCTCCCTTGACGAACACTCAGAACTGTCGATCTTCTCTATTCTGATTTAAAAACCAGGGAGGTCATGGGTGTTTTTTCTACCTTAGCACTCCATGTGACTGTAGATGAGCCTGCACCGAATGAGCTCCCCTTTCAGATGTCCAGATCCGAGCCAAGTCACGTGAGCAGTTCGAGTTTTAGAGAACATTGTCATTCGGGGCCAATCATCATCAAAAAGCGTACATCGGGGCAATATATCTGGGAGAGCCAAAATTCTTATTGCTCAATTAAGAACCAATTCTCATCTACTCCTTGAAACTGGACGCTGGAAAAGACCAAAAAAAGCTTGGGAAGAAAGGGTGTGTGTGTTCTGCACCTCCGAAAAAGTGGAAACAAAAAAGCATTTCATTTTAGAGTGTGAAGCTTTCAAAGATAGCAGGGACAACTATATAAATATCTTGACAGCTAGCTTTTGGAATGACTTATTCAGCGAGGGGATAGTGGAGAAATTATGGGAGCTCATCATCAAGTTGAACAGGGAAATGGCTGAATTGCTGAAATCAGTGTGTGAGGCAGTCTGTCCCATAAACTATTATTAACTTCGTGAACGTTAAAATTACTTCTTCTTCTTCTTCCGGTGAATTTTTTTGAGATACCTTTCCCTCTGTCAATATTTAAGGCAGCGCTCATGCAAGCTGCCATCTGTATTGTTGAGGTGGTCATTAAATTTTTGTGCCAGCTAGATCTGGACAACGTCCTTCCAATACGATTTTATGGGTGGATGTTGGGACGGATTTTATGGTGACATTTCGACTGTTCCCTGTGCGTATCATCTGCGATTTTCCCCTCCTTTTATTTTTCTACTGTCATTTAGCTTCCCTTGCCAATCGATCGTGTCTTCCAACCTTGTTCCTATCAATGTTTACTGGACTCCTTGCAAACCTTTTTTCATGCCAGCAATTTTCCTGGGGACCTGCGCTCTCTGATTAGCTTCCAACGATATTATGGCACTCGCCAGTTCTTATTCACTGACAACGTTTTAATAGTTTCCCTAAATCACCAATCTTAAAGTTGAAAACTTAAACCTTGCTCACCAAAATTTTTGCAATAACTGAAAGTCCTTTATTTTATTCATTTTGAGGAGTTTTATTGATTTAGAATTTAAGGTTGGTCCATTTTTCGAAGTCCCTGATTTTGTATTGATATCTCTCATGGAGTCTTTTGAAATCAGATCGATCAAATATTTACTTACTGTTCAATTAAATATCTCAACGATATGTTACCCAAAAGTTGAAATTGTGTAATTATAACCATTTGAAAATTTATCATTATTGGTACCTTGTAAGATTTAATGGTTGATCGAAATTTGAGATGGTCTACCTTGGGCCTCGAATGGTGTATGTATTGAAGGCATCAACTAATTTTGACCACTAATAAACTCGGTGACAAGCTCATATACTGTGGTCGCTTGATTAAAGAAAGGTTAGAGAGTGGTACTCTTCAGAAAATGTTCAAGTCAATAATCAACTAAACTAGAAACCCCTTGTAAAAGATTTTTATTTCTTTCCTTTTAGTCAATTAAGGATCTAACTTAACTTAAGGATACACTTGAGAGTGGGATTAGATGGTTTTAAGGCGTTGAAACCCTAGGACTAGGATGGTGTCTAAATGTTAAGTATGGCTACCTCACTAAGTGGTAACTTCAACACTTCCTTTTAATACATGACACTTACCTAGGATTTATGATAAGAGACCATTGAGAAATCCAAGACATAGATTAAGTAATCATGTGGGTATGCGTAGAACAATTGTTATGTATATTCGGAACCATACCTCACTTTTCCTTTTATGAATTGTTGTTGGAAATTATGGATGGATGGTTGAATTAATTAAAATTGTGAGCCTAAATTTCGAGGAATTTGATTAAATTCCGACAATATTGGTATGTGTAGGGTATAATGGAACTCGTACCTTCTCGTGGGAGAAATTATATGTGGATACTTCGCATGTGTGATTGGGAAGGCCTCGTTATGCTTCATAATAATGTTATAATGTTTTTCTCAATACACCTGAATTAATGATGATGCTTGATCGATTGTGAACTTGCCTTCATTGCACCATGAAAATGAAGTTGATGATAAGTCATGCATCCTGAATTTAATGATGAGTTATGTAATTAGTTGATGTATGATTGTGGGAGTACTTGAATTTGTTGTGCCACGAATAAATGGATATTTTACTCTTGCGCCTCCAACTATGTTAATTTTTTATTGCTTTAGAATTTGTTTTCCTTGCGCCTTGGAATAATGTTAATGAATAAATGATGGAGCGATTAGATTCCTTGCAACAGGTATCAAATGTTGTTGCATGATTGGTTATGTATTTGATTAATCTTGTGTCTTGAAGTTAATACTGATGTATGTTGAGTTATGTAATTAGAATCACTCGTGCGCCATGAAAATAAAGTTGATGATTTCTCCTGTGCCTTCATTAATTAATGTTTAAGATTGATTGATTTATCTAGTTTGATTGTCGACTTGATTGGTTTTAGCGGGATTTAGACACCTCCTTGTTCCTCAGAACAGTCGCCATCCCTAAGACCTTAAATGGTCAAAATCAATTGGATCATGGTCTTGAGTGTTGCTTATGTGTCCTGGAGGTCCTAACCATGCATGATAGGTTGGGCGGATAGCTATTTCATATTCAGTTACATGGTTGATGCTTATTATTGTTGCATCAATTGATTGTAATGTGTTGGACTGTGTCGCTATTTTGTTTATGTGTGAATCATGTGTCACTGTGCTTTATGATGATGTGTTGGCCTTGTGTTGATATTGTTTTGATGATGTGTTGCTTGTAATGCATTTATATATGATATCGTTGACTATGTGTCACTTTAATTTAAGTGTAGATGTCATTTTCCTAATTCTTAAAAAAAAATTACCTATTGTGCTTCGCTTTTCTTAGTCGTAATGGAGGGGACGTTACACCTACTCTTTACAATTCCTTCCTATTAGTGTAGGATAATCACCATAGCTAATTCAAGATTCACATATGAATATTGCAAGTAAGGTTTCATTGAAGTATTAATATGCTATATAATTGCAATTTATATTTAATATTGTCCTAGGTTTGACATAGTTTTCCCACTAATTTAGCAATCATTTTTTTTCAATTTTCTTTTATCTTTAATGCTTTCTTAACACCATCCACTAAAATGATACCTTGCTTCATGCTTCTTGAATTTACACCTTTAATTTCTAATTCATTTCACATGATTAAAATTCATACAAAACCAAAATGATGAATAACATTGAAGTGTTGGGATATGTAAACAATGAGAAAAGTTGGCATACAATACAAAGCATGATCTCTATCCTCAATAGTACTCTTTTATCAATTATTTAAAATTTTCCAATTAATTTATAGAATATATTTCACAATGTTGATATCACTAACTTATACACCTTTCATACCCGGATGGAGTGTCAAATGAATGTGAGGTAGCATTCCAAGAATGTATGTCGACGGAGGGATACATGCATGTGAGTGGAAGATAATATTAGTAGCGCATGGAGGTCGGGCTCAAATCAGCCAAGATAGGGATAGGACAAAGAGATTAATGGATATGATATTGTGTCTAGAGGGAGGTTGGCACACTGATATTATGAAAATGATGGAAGTTTTAGCCATCATGGATGTGGGTGGAGCTAACCCTCTTATTAGGATTGGGAAAAGACAAGGACAAGGGGAAACCTTGGGACTCTTAGGACCTAGTTCTCATTTCTACAATTGTTTGACCTCTAAATTTGTTGGCTTATTCTATCTCATATATTGTTGTATTCTTTTGTTTCGTCATCATTTCTAGTTTAGCTCTTTTTCTTAGTCTGTCTTTTTTCAGTGGGTATCCTCTCTAGCGCAAGAGGTATCCTCTACCTGTTTCTTCGAAAGGGTGAGGTTTGGGTGAAATTAGGCCAATCCATATATGTGGGTAGATATTAGTGGAAGGTTGTTTTTAAATTTCCATGGGTTTGGCTCTCTGTTCACCTCTGGAACACAACATTTTGTGATGCTTGTCTAGGTCCTACCTTTGGCCCCTTCTTCCATCTCACTCATATTTTCATCCTTTGTTCTTGGAATAACCATCTCCACTCCAACACACCCTCGTGTCCTCTAATTCCCTTTACTAGCATCTTTTCATTCACCATGGCAACATTTCTCTCTAGGGACATCCTCAAATCAAGCAAGAGAAGAGCTCAAGGAAGAAAAATATATGCCTCCTAACTCCCCAACCTTAACCATCCCTCAAAATATAGGATGAATATGAAAAGGAAACCCGCCATGATGAAAGGATGTTTCAAGAAAACTTTGCACCAGAGATAAAAAAAAGAAGTGGAAGATATGGAAAACATTGTCAAGTAGAGAAGGAAACAAGTTTCTAGGGAGAAAATTGAAGAGGAATATCGCCACTAGATTTTTGACTCTAGTTTTTCTAGGACCAAAAAAACCAAAGTGTTTGAAACAATAGATTTTTATTGGTTTAACAAATCCTTAATTTCTCAACTTGTGGAAGAAAAAGGAGCCCAAAATCAAGAAATACTCACCAAACTTGCACTCTTGGAGGCCAAGTTTGAAGTAGTGTTCAGGGTGGCATATGGGGTAAAACTTAAAGTGTTTGAATTACAGGCCAATGAAAAAGAAAAAGTGGGAGAGGATTGAGGGTCCCTTGGATCATACGAAACTTCTTCCAATCCCATCATCATAGAGTAAGACCTAGTGCCTAAAGTCAACAAGTAGGCTAAGGAACCCCAATCACTGACTTATCCAAGCCTCTTAGGATAAGTGTATGTTGTCCACTTCTTTCATTAGATTTAGGTCACTGTTAGTTTCTATTCTTTCTAGTTCTATTTGGCTATTATCCTTTATGTTTTCTTGGATGTTTTCTACTACACTAGAAAATCAGGACAACTCTATATTATCTAGATATAGTTCCGAAAAAAACAGAAAAAAAAATGGATGCTATTTTTTGGATCTTTGTCGCATGTTTTCCATTATAGTAT
>JASDQU010588011.1:23428-46171 GCA_032191745.1 Picea mariana | reverse complement strand
GGAACCACAAAACTCTATATAATGAAGGGAGGAGATGGAGGTTGAATGTCTTCTGTTTGCGTAACGTTACGCTGCAGAAATATCTACTTGACTGACTTAATTTGTGGGAGTTGGGATACCCAGCTCGGTGAGGAGTGGTAGCTCATCCTTGCGAGGCGAGCTGGGATCTAGTCGAAATCTCGGGATAGTGAGTGTGTGGCCCCTTTGCGGCTCGGGGAGCTAAGGGGGAAGAAGAGTACCCCTAGCATTGGCTGGGAGGTACCGGTGTAGTCTCATTGGTTGGAACGTAGGAGTTGCAAGGAGCCCATGGGATGTCCACTCTGAATGGGCAACGGTACGCTTTCTTCGTTTTGTATGGTAAACTGTTTTAGAACTTATGCTTGAATCTGCATTTTTACTTGGGTGAGTGAATTGATTGTCTAGATGGTTTTCTGAAATTTTCTTAGCCTAGATCGATGATAGATCAATTCCCATGGCTTCATTTCCCCGCACGTCTTGACCACCTTGCTATGTTGATTATGACCTTCATGGTTGTTTAGCCTTCATCCCTAGCTCACCAATCCTCGCCTGAGCAGTCAGCCAGGAGCCTGATCTACGATCGTCGCCTTAGCATTAAAAGACCTATGGATCTCAATGCGCTATTTTTCTATGCAAGGATGATGAGCGAAGGACGAACCTGTTAGCCGTCTACCCTTGATGTTTGTCCCTGGTTGATTGTTGATTCTGCCAACTGGCAACGACCTCTACGTGTGGATTATCTTGTGTCCTAGTTGGTTTTCTCTATGCCCTGATTGATAGAACCCCTACAATCATTCCATGTCCCTTCCCATTGGATCCTTGCATTCTCTTATGTTGTCTGCGTTGTATTACGGTATTCTGGCAATGAAAAATGAAATGAATTCATCTCTTCATTTTACATTCGGTATTCTGGCAATGAAAAATGAAATGAGAACATCTCTGCATTTTACATTGGGTATTCTGGCAATGAAAAACGAAATGATTTCTGGTCTGTGTTTTTATTTTGGGTATTCTGGCAATGAGAAACGAAATGAATTCATCTTTGCATTTTACATTGGGTATTCTGGCAATGAAAAATGAAATGAATTTATCTCTGCATTTTACATTGGTTATTCTGGCAATGAAAAACGAAATGATTTTTGGTCTGCATTTTTATTTTGTATTCTGGCAATGGAAAAGAGGAATTATTCTTGTCTGCATTTCGTTTTACCTTTGGGGTGATTTTTCCCTTGATTGAGACTGTGTTTTGCTTTAAAATTTTGTTGTCATTTGATTCCTGTTAATGCCCACATTTTTTATTTTCAATTCATCAAATTTCTTGCTGTGAAAGACCACGATTTGGAAATTAAAAATGGACTGTGTTTCATGCTGAAATCACCCACGATTTTATCCATTTAAATCACAAATTTACTTGCCGGAATGACCACGTTTTTGATAATCAGAAGTTGATTGTGTTGCTGTAGAAATCATCCACGATTTTATCCATTTAAATAACAACTTTACTTGCCAGAATGACCATGTTTTTCATAATCAGAAGTTGACTGTGTTGCTGTAGAAATCACCCACGATTTTATCCATTTAAATCACAACTTTACTTGCTGGAGTGACCACATTTTTGATAATTAGAAATTGACTGTGTTGCCGTCTTAATTGACCATGACTTGCCTCAATAATTGCTTGAGTTGCTGTTGAATGACCACGAGTTGGTCCTTCTGTAGTTTTGTTTGTCCCTTTTATCCTCCTTCACATTGAATGCATACCCAGCGTTCTCTCTGCCAAGCTTTAATTACCACAACAATGTTACTGGCCATGTTGATTATCATGTTAACTGCAATAATAAATGCTATTTTTTTTCCTTATTAATTACTAGAATAATTGTTGCAACAATGTTAATGGTTAGCAACCTCCTTTTTCTGTTAAAGGCCATGTTAAATGCAATATGAAATGCTACATTTTTGCCTTATTAATTGCCAGAACAATTGCTACAACAATGTTATTGGTCAGCAGATTCCTTCTATTGATTAAATGCCACAGCGAGTTAAATAGTTAACAGTTATATAAATCGTCTGGTTATTGCACTATGAATGGTTATGTTAACAGTCATACAAATTGCCTTGTTAATTTTATGTTAATTGTATGTTAACTAGAATGTTAAATGCCTTGTTATTACTATATTACTTATTATGAAAACAGTCATGTAAACTATCTTGTTAATGCTATATTAATTGTCATGTAACTACTATGATAATCACCTTGTTAAATTGCTACAACACTGTTAAAAGTTATTTGTTCCCTTCTCTATGATAGTAGGCCGCTAGCATTGTTAGTTCAATCAATATAGATAGACTACATGTTGAGATTTAATTTCTTATAAGTGCTAATGGTAGCATTCCACTTTAAGAATGTTAATGTTGTTATTCAAGTTTATGGCTAGTTGGATGGGGATTCAAATTAATATAGAATTGTCCATTTAGTTTGTAAAAAATATTAAAATTTGTATGGTGAGTAAAGACTATATTGCAAATTTTAGACTTGCTAATTTAGATATGTAATTGATGTTAGTTGGATTTATATATATCACCTAATTGGTAACTCAGACACGCTAAATTGAGTCATAATTCATATTAAGTTCGGTTGGTAACTCGTTGACTAATGGAATTTAGACTGGTTAATTGATCTGTAATTAACGCCAATTTAAATCAAAGATATTGACCTTTTAGCCTTGATTAATGGTTGGGTTGTTGACGCAGTCATTTTTAGCTTGCGCTTCTCATTGAGGGTGTTGTTGTTCATTTTAATTAATGTTTGTACTTGGTTTTGTAAACATTTAATGTGCTTGGTTGCTCACTGTAAGGGTTCTAGTTACTTGTGTAATTAATTTTGGGTGCATGGGGTTGTTAGGATGATTGTCCTTAGCTTAGTAGGCTTGGTCTGCTTGTGTCGGGTGGGATGTAGACACCTCCTTGTTCCTCAGAATAGTCGCCATCCATGAGTCCTTAAATGGTCAAAATCGATGGGAACCTGGGCTTGAGCGTTTCTTATGTGTCCTAGAGGTCCTAACCATTGCAGGGTAAGACAGGTGGGTAGTCATTCTCATTCTTCATCGGTTGAATGTCGTACATTGCTTCTAGGTGCTTGATGTTCTTTTATGTTAGGTTGTTATGTTTGTTGTGGCGTGAGTTGCATGCGTTGTGTTTGTCTTCATGTTGCGATGTTGAGTATAATGTCATTATTACCTTCCTACATACACACACACACACAAAAAAAAATTCACTTGTTATGTGAGGCTTGTTGTCGTAACGAAATGGGAGGTTCGTTATAATTGGCACATCATCCAACATATTAATGAAACAAGATTAACACATTAACAACCTGAACGATATAAGCTGGCACAACATTGCAATGAATAACAATACATGTATCGATGCATTAACAAAATAAACAACATCCCATAACAAATGCATTATTTAAAATGACGCATCACAGCATGAATCATAAACTGCTCAATTCGTCTCATAAGGAAAATCATCAGATAACATCAAGATCATATGAGATAACATAACTCTACTTAAGGATCATACATATAATTATAAAGTGACATAAGATACTACCCGCCCAACCTACCCTACAAGGTTAGGACCTCCAGGACACATAAGCAACACTCAAGCCCAGGTTCCAATTGATTTTAACCATTTAAGGTCTCAAGGCTGACGATTGTTTTAAGGAACAAGGAGGTGTCTACATCTCCTAATAAATCACATCTCAGAACTCTAGACTAGAATATCAATCATACATCAACATAATTCATCATAGTGAAAGGTCTAATCTAATCTACTCAATCCATCCTTCAGGTAATGATTAAGTGAAATTTGTATAAGGTAGTGTTACATAAGAATTAAGAATCATAAGTGTAATTACAATCAACGAGTCTATGCTAAACTCATGTCTAAGGAATCCATAATAAAATCAATCATCACCTGTCATGTAAGGACATCAAGTTACTTTACATATCCAACTAAGCACTAAAAGGAGATAAGCTTTGCTTAAACAATACAATAATTTAACATGCTACCCTTCATCATGTACCCATTTTATAAAACTAATAAAATCAGCATTATGCAATAAATAAAAATCAGACAACTTACATATCCATTAAATAAATTCAAGGAAGACCATAACTTATTCTTCCATAAATAAGAGTGCATTTAATTTTCTCAATTTCATTAAAGGATTTAAGAATGACCAATCGGATGTAACAATTAATAGATAATTATATGTTAAGCTACTTTCTGAGTTAAGAATCCAAAGGAAGAGTTCTGGAATTTATTCCAACCCCTGAACCCGTGCAAAAAGATTTAGATTTCAATCTAGACCTTAATCCAATCCTCAATCTAGACCTTCATCTGATCCTCCATCTGGACCTTCATCCAATCCTCCATTTGAACCCTGTTACAAAACAAATTTCTGAATACAAAAAATTTCGAAATAAAAAGAAAACAGGCAACAAGAAATCGGTATGGGTAAGAATGGAAACCAAAAAGGTAGAGGTTAAAGGTAAGGAAACATCATTCCAGGTTTTTGAGGCTAACAACAAGATCTCAAGGAGTGCCAACGAAGTGACTCTGAAGAACATAACACGAGATTCCTGTAGAATATAAAATGGTTTTAAGAAGTTCCAACGAGCAAAAAGGTGATTTCTTGAGGTGAAGTGCTTACATAAATTTTCTCGTAATTCCTTTGGTTTGAAATATACTCAACAACAATGAAACGAAAGGATACTTGACTTACATCGAAATACCCAAACGATTATGGGATTCTAGAACAGAGGTTTGACAGTCAACACACAAAGATATAAGTTGCCAACGCAAAAGGTTTTTGCTTGATAAAACTGCTAAGCGAGGAAGGAAGGGTCAATATGCAGTTTTCAAGGAAACACAGAGGTAAACCCTGGTGGGTTACACCCAAAAAATAGAGTTATTCATGAATCTTAGAAAATTATGATGAAGAAATCTAGGCTAAATTTAATTTCCAAACTCATAGATAAATCAAGGGAATAAAATTGCCAGAAAGGGAACGAAATCTAGGCGATTTTATGTGCCAAACACAGAGAGTAAACATGAATAAAAAAGCGAGGAAGGAAATGAATTCAGGGAGAAATTAAAATTTATGCCAAGCTGCGAGTTCAAGCTTGCACCACGAGTTGATTCCAGTTAATAAAATAAACACAAAATCTCCCTAACAGTAGAACGGAATATAACCGTCAAGTTCACAACAAAATTAAGCAACGAATCTAGATTTCCTTTACGACATAAATTATCTTCAGAAATATATAGGACAGGGGAAACGTAAACATAAATCAAATTTTAGAACTCAAAAAATCGCAAGTGTCAATAATTCACTAGATTTTTCCCAACCCAGCTCTACACAAGGCACTAAGGAACAGAGACCGAAACCAGAGTTGCACACCTCAATTTAGTCATTAATTCAGTGCTTCTGCCTAATCTGGCACTCCATCCAGTCCAAGATCCAACACTCGATCTGGCCCTTGATACGGGCCTGGATTCGGCCCTTGATAATACCCTCGATCCGACCCTTGATCCGAACCTTGAAACGAAAAAATATCTAAAAAATTGAATTTACAATTACAGGCAACAAATAGATTTGGGGCTGGTTAAGCCTGAAGGAAGGGACAAAACATAAATGCATAGGTGCCCATGAAGGTCAAGCTAATGTTGTAGCCCCAAAATTGTTCCACCAATTAAATACTTTGAAATAAAAATTCAGAAAATTAAACATAAACAAAACATAAATGCTCAAATAAATTCTGGGTTTGTATTCTAAAGACAACATGGGAAATACCACCATTGCAGAGTTTCAATCCTTTAAAACACTTAACTAGTTGACAATCCCATAAGGTTTACATGCTTGGGCAACATAAAGCCCCAAAAAATTCCCTGAACAAAGGCAGAAACACATAGGGTTTAGGGATGGAAAAAATGCCGAGATGAGGGAAAATTTCATGTGGGTTATACCTGGGAATCCCTCAGCAATGCAGATGAGAGCGGAAGCAAAAGAAAATACCTAGTAAGACACAAATAATAAAGAAACATAGTGCCCAAGGGAAAGTGCATACACAGAGTTAAAAAAAACCACGAAGGGACCAGATAAAACAACAGAGCCGAGTTGAACGTTCTGGGAATTTAAAAAAAACCACAGAGTCTGAGGTGGAAAAGGGAAATCATTCTCAGAGATTTGAAAACCCAAGAAGGCAGAGTTTTGGATGTGAACGCTAACTATAGCTGGGAAAAAGGTACAAGAAACAAAATAAAAAGGGCAAGGAACCCCTAAATCAAAGACACAGATCCATAAAACCATTAACACTTCCATCTACATTTAATCCACATACAAAAATTAACTACTTTCAAATTGCGAAATTAGACACGTGTACCATAACTAAAAGGCGAAGAATTCAAAGTTGTTGTCCCATGCTTGTGCTCTGTCCAAATCCTTGCTTGCTAATCGCTGAGACTTCACCAGTACCTCCCAACCAACACTCGAGGTACTCTTCTTTCCCCTGTGCCCCCTGAGCTGCAAAGGGGCCATGCACACAAACAGAGAAAGATAGCTCCCATATCACCTCGCAAGGTCGAGCTACCACTCTCTATTCGAGCTGGGTATCCTAAATTCCATAAGAAAAATCAGTCAAGAAAAATCTGACAGCATAACCTTACACTTGCCAGTTGTGATCCATTTCCCTCCTCTACCATCTCTTTTATAGAGTTCTTCTTAGTGACCTTTCCATTTTCACATTAAATTAGTTTTATTAACAATTAATTATGAAATATTCTTCCCCGTACACTTGTCACCCAATCCCTTAGTTGCACCATAAATTCATTTAATTAATTAAATTAATTGCCAATTTCCCTCACCCACCTAAAAGTGTCCCTAAAAATGCTCTGTGTTGTCCCTTTATTCCCTCAAATTCCCTTAATGATTGATGACCTTCTTAAAGCTTAGTTGAGTTAATTTTAGGAAAGTTCTCTAGACTAGATTTCTTTCTATGTTCCACATTCCTTTGGCATTTAATTTTCTCTTTTTGTCTAAGTTCGAATTTAGCAAGCTTTTCACATAAACAACAATTTTTTTTTTAAATAATTTAATCCCCTACCCCCCCCGCCCCCCCTCCCCCCTTTTTATTGCTTAATTTATTTTTAGTCCTCATACCCTACTTAGATCTAGGCTTAGCAATTTTTTAAGGGAAAATTTATAATTAATAAACTTTACTTATACATAATTATTTTAAGGATGACCATGTCAAGGTAATATATTGTTTTCTAGGCACCTAGGTTCATTGACTCACATGTGTTTAAACATCACGACGTGCCCTTCAATATTCACTACGTGCTCCAAGGGTGCCACTTGTCTTTTGACTGATTTTGGTAGACGTCGAGCCCTTGGAGTCAATACTTCGTTGGGCAACCTTGTGGGAGACTAAGGGACTCTAAGGAATAAGGATCCTGCCTTATTGCATTCCCCTTGGATTCTTCCCGAGAGACTGTTTCAGTCTTCCCTCACGACATCGTGGATCTATCAAACTAGGTAATCATTAACCTACAGTTCGAGCCACGATGAGAGTGCTAGTAGGTTGTGGCAGGGCTACTGGCACACCTCTCCCTCAATATCTCTGGTTGTATTGCATGACCCCTTTACTCCAAATGTGAGTCTGATTAGAAAGCAATTGTCAACCTGCATCCGTCAATGAAACATGTCAGTGATCCATAAACAACATCATAATACACCCCATCATATGTCACATGTGAAATAACGAAAATACTCAAACCATATACAGTCCACTCCCTGACTCGATCTAGAGTCCAAGGAGGTCCATCGATGCCATCAACATCCTCAATCAATCAAGAGTCCTGTACACTCAGGATAAACTAGTCAATAGCACATGTATATACATAAATAACATAGCATAACATCATAATCCACAGTCTCATCATCATAATCCATAAGTGAAACAGTCAATCATATAATGAGCCGGATCACTTTCATGCAAGTTCCCTCAAAGAATAAGTTACATCAGGTGCATGCAAGAGAAGGATGTTACATACACCCCCTCTTGTTTTAAACTTCCTCCCTAAGTTTCACAGTATACAAGTACAGAAGTAAAGTATCTAACAATATTGAAATGTCTAGCTATCAAACAAAAATGGAAACTGTTGATGTATATCATATGCATCCTCCCATGTAGCTGAGTGAGGACTATAATTGTCCCATTGGACCTTGACATGATAGACTATTCAACATTGTAGATGTCAAATGCAATGGTCCAGAATCTGTATTGACTCTGTCGTGAGCGCACACTCGTCCTATACCTGCAAAGAACTCATGTCAATCACATGTGTAGGATCACTAACATAATGTCTCAAAAAAGATACATGAAAAACATTGTGCATATGTCTCAAAGAATTAGGCAAGGCTAGTCGATAAGCCATGGGATCCTTCCTTTCCACAACCTAGAAAGGTTCCACGAACCTAGGAGAGAGTTTGTCACCCTTTCCAAACTTGATCGAACTCTTGTGTGGTTTCACCCGCAAGAAGNAGGTTCGTGGAACCTAGGAGAGAGTTTGTCACCCTTTCCAAACTTGATCGAACTCTTGTGTGGTTTCACCCGCAAGAAGACTCGATCTCTTACTTCATAACTACAGTCAGTGAGATGTGCATCAACATAACTCTTCTATTGATATTGCGCTTCCTTGATCCTTTGTCTTATCATTTTCATTTTCAATTCCATTTCTTGGATCGCTTCTGGTCCTACCAGTATCCTATCCTCAAGCCGATCCCAACTCAAAGGCGTTCGACACGGTCGCCCGTAAAGAAACTCAAAAGGTGCCATCTTAATGGTGCTTTGATAGTTGTTGTTGTATGCAAACTCTACCATTGACAAGAAATCTTCCCAACACTTATGTTGATCCATCACGTACATACGCAACATATCCTCCAAGATTTGGTTTGTTCATTCTGTCTGCTCATCTGTCTCTGGGTGATATGCGATACTAAATTTAAGTTCAGTTCCCAAGGCCTCTTGGAAACTAGTCTAAAATTGTCCAATAAACATTGATCCTCGATCAGATATGATCCTCTTAGGCAAGCCATGTAGTCTCACTATCTCGCTGAAAAATACTCTAGCTATGTTAGGTGCCAGATACGTCATACACATAGGGATAAACTGTGCACTCTTCATCAGAGTGTCAACTACCATGAAAATCGAGTCGTGCGTCCCTGCCATCTGCGACAATACAACAATGAAGTGCATCGAAATGACCTCCCATTTAGATTCTGGAATAACATGTGGCTGTAGTAATCCTGCTAGATGTCTATGTTCGGCCTTCACTTGTTGACATTCTAGACATCTTGCCACATATTTGATTATGTCTTCTTTCATTCCTTTCTAGAAGAATAAGGCTTTAAGGTCTTCCCTCATCTTCATGACTCCTAGATGAGCCAGGTACACTGCTCTATGAGCTTCGTTTAAGATCAAACTTATCAACTCGTCATTGGGCAGTATGTAAATCCAATGATTATATCTCATTTATCCGTCATTGTCCACAATAAATCCCTCAAATTTTGGTACCAACATAGTGTTTTGTCTGATAAATTCCTTAACCTCTTGATACCAATCATCGTCGTGTTGTATAGTTAGAATATTTTTCATGTAGATTCGTCTGATGAGGTATCACTGAAAATATGCGTGGTCTCCAACTCAATGCATCAACCACTCTTTTCATTGTTCCTTTTATGGAGGTAATCTCAAAATCATACTCACTAAGTAGTTTCGACCAATGCCTTTATCGCGCATTCAAGTCGCCTTGCGTAAAAATGTGTTGTAAACCACAATGGTCCATTTTTAGTTCAAATTTCCATCCAATTAGGTAGTGCCTCCACACTCTCAGGGCATACACAATGGCTAACAAATCCAAATCGTGCGTCGCCTAGTTCTCCTCATTCTTTCTTAACTTCCTCGAGATGTAAGCGATCACTCGACCATCTTGCATCAAGACTCCACGTAAGCCTTCCTTGGATGTGATAGTGCATACCAATAAGTCCTCATACATGTTAGGGACTTTTAGTATCGGTGCTGTCATAAACAACTCCTTGAGCCTTCAAAATGACTCCACGCATTTCTCGGTCCACACAAACTTCTTATTCTTCTTCTACAATTCCGTAATCGAATTTGCTATCTTTGAAAAACCCTTGACAAATCGTCGATAATATCTCGCTAAACCCATGAAGCTATGCACTTCTAGGACATTTGTTAGCACAGACCACTCCATAATATCCTCTACCTTCGCTGGATCCACAAAAATACCCTCACCAGAAATAACATGCCCTAAATAATGAATGTTCGATTGAAAAAAAGAGAATTTCAACATTTTCCCAAACAATTTGTTCTCTCGTAGACACTGTAGTACCAAGCGTAAGTGTTTGTTACATTCTTCCATCATCCGAGAATATATCAAAATATCGTCAATGAATACTTGAAATGTTTTTCCAAGTATTCATAGAACACCCCATTCATCAAGATCATGAATACCCCTGGGGCGTTTGTCAGTCCAAATGGTAAAATGGTAAACTCTTAATGTCCAAACCTCATCTTGAAGGTGGTCTTAGGAATGTCTTCCTCCTTGATCTGTAACTAGTGATACTATGATCTCAAGTTGATCATCGAAAACACTGTCGCGCCCTTCATTTGATAAAAAAAATCATCTATTCTTGGAAACAGATATTGGTTCTTGATGGTTGCCTTGTTCAATTGATGATAGTCAATGCAAAGTCTCCACGACCCATCCTTATTTCGTATGAGATGAAAATGTGCACCCCAAGGTGACACACTTGGACGTATAAGTCTTAGGTCCAAAAAATCCTTCAGTTGCATTTTCAACTACTGTAACTTAGGGGTCGACATCTGATACAACGTTCTTACTATTGGTTCGGTCCCTGCTTTTAGGTCGATGGTAAATTCTAAATCCCTCTCAGGTGATAACCCTGGTAACTCCTCTGGGAATACGTTCGCAAATTCCCATACTACCGAAAGGTTTTCTAGTCCTTCCTCCACGCCCTTTTCATTCAATGCAAGGATCACATATAGCTTTCACCCCTTGCGCATGCCTTTCCATAGCTATAGGGAAGAGATGAACCTTAGAGAAAATCCCTGGTTCCTTCCTACAATCATGTGTCTTTGTCCCTCATCATCGACCAAACTCAACCGTTTCGTCTTACAGTTGAGTATCGCCTCATGCGATTCCAACCAATCCATACCGATCATGACATCATAAGATCCTAAGATCATGATGTACATGCTGGACTTCGTGACAAAATATCCCAGGATAAGGCTATAGCCTATAACCTTTCCTCCAACCTTTTGTTTAGCTACTGAAGCCATTTCTACATAGCTAAACCCGTCCTATTAGACTATCTTTACCTTAATTATTTTTAGCACTGCACCATAAATAAATCTCTTTGTAGCACCTGGATCTATCAAAATACTAAAGGTCTGGTCAACAATGGTACCTGACGTCTCGAGCATAGTATACTAGTGCTTTTCCTAGAGGTTGTTCAGTGCTACATGAATTTTATGGGCCTTGCCCAAATTTCCTACTGTGGTGTGCCTGACTGACCCAACTTCTCTAGCCCTCTCAACTAGACAGTCACGCTGGTAATGTGGCTCTCCACATTTCCAACATATGGTCTTCATCCCAGTACTTCTGGTCCCCGAAGTGGAAGCTGACGACCCACCGACCTGAAACCCTAGTCTATTCTACTGAACATGCCTAAACTGCTACTGTTGCGGATGACATTGGTGTTGGTGCTGAGGTACTCTATATGGGGTCCGTTGTTGAGGCATCATTCATCATGGTGTAGTGAATGTGGATCCTCTCCGAGTGCCTAGATACCCTTATGGATGTCTAGCCAGTGTCTGATGCAACCGCGCACCAGATGTCACCTGTCTCGTCGGTCTCATTGGAGTCCTTCTCTGACCCCCACTGATGATCTCTTCTTGATATATGAGGGCCTTCTGAATAGCATCATGCAACATCTAAGGCATTGAAATCCTCACTTTCGCACGAATGCTAACATTGAGGCCGAACATGAACTTGTTGACCTTAAGTTTCTTAGTGTTCAAATGCGGAGCATACTGAAGCAGCTCCATGAAATGGGCCTTATACTCGGGTACCATACGACCACCCTATCACAAGGCGTTGAACTCATTGAGCTGATGCTCAATGAATTCCTTCGATAGATACCTCTCTCAGAACCATTCCTCAATCAATTCCCATGACGCGTCTTCGACGACCATGTTCAGTTGTGGCAGGAGCATCTTCCACCATAGTAGAGCACTCCCCTTCAGCTAAAATATCACCATGCAAACCTTCATGTTGGAGGTATAGTCGTGAAGTGCAAAGCACATCTCCATATTCCCCAACCATGCCTCGGAAGCTGTGTCATCTGTGGCACCATAGAACTCAGGAAAATTGACCTTCTCGAGTTATCGATGAATGCTTCCAGTACCTCCTGGGGCACGCAGTGGACCCTTTGGAGGTACCGACGCCTAGGACTCATCTCTATCCAAATGGATAACTAGGGCCTCTGACATCCTCTGAAAGGACCTCATCAACCCAATCACATCCCCCACATCTATCTGTTCCTGTCCGACACATTTTTATTTTCCTTGGGGGTTAGACCCCTCTGGCTTGGATTCTATAGGAGGCATCACACCTCCTCCCCTAGAACCATGTTGTCTTCCTCCGCGACATCCTCTAACCAGGATTACCTACACGAATACAATTTCAATTTAATTAGTGACAAATCATAATCAAGTGTTCATACAGTGGAAGGCATAATGATCCCAAGTCGCAAGGTTGAACCCACTTTGATACCATATGTAATGTACCTCCGTTACGACAGCCAAAGCGACATACAACATGTAATTTGTTTTTGTTTGCATTAGGAAATATACATCACAATTAATAACGACATCATTGTCACATCATCCAACATATTAATGAAACAGGATTAACACATTAAAAACCTGCACGACATAAGTTGGCACAACATTGAAATGAATACTGATATATGTATCAAAGTATTAACACAATAAACATCATCCCATAACAAAGGCACTCTTTAAAATGACGCATCACATCATGAATCATAAACCACTCAATTCGTCTCATAAGGAAAATCATCAGATAACATCAAGATCATATGAGATAACATACAACTACTTAATGATCATAAATATAATAATAAATTGACATAAGATACTACCCACCCGACCTACCTTGCAAGGTTAGGATCTCCAAGACACATAAGCAATGCTCAAGCCTAGGTTCCAATTGATTTTAGCCATTTAAGGTCTCAAGGCTGGTGACTGTTTTGAGGAACAAGGAGGTGTCTACATCCCCTAATCAATCACATCTCACAACTCTAGAATATAATATCAGTCATACATCAACATAATTCATCGTAGTGTGGGGTCTATTCTAATCTACTCAATCCATCCTTCAGGTAATGATTAAGTGAAACCCATATAAGGCAGTGTTACATAAGCATTAAGAATCATAACTGTAATTACAATCAATGAGTCTAGGCTAAAATCATGTCTAAGGGATCCATAAGAAGATCAATCATCACCCGTCACGTAAGGACATCAAGTTACTTTACATATCCAACTAATCACTAAAAGGAGATCATCCCTGCTTAAACACTACAATAATTTAACATGCTACCCTTCATCATGTACCCATTTTATAAAATTAATAAAATCAACAGAATGCAATAAATAAAAATTCGATAGCTTACATATCCATTAAACAAATTCAAGGAAGACCATAACTTATTCTTCCATAAATAAGAGTGCATTTACTTTTCTCAATTTCATTAAAGGATTTAAGAATGATTAATCTGATGTAACAATTAATATACAATTAGATGTTAAGCTAATTTCCGAGTTAAGAATCCAAAGGAAGAGTTATGGAATTTATTCCAACCCCTGAACCTGTGCAATACGATTTAGATTTCAATTCAAACCTTAATCTGGTCCTCAATCTGGACCTTCATATGGTCCTCCATCCAGACCCTGTTACGGAACATATCTCTGAATACGAAAAATTTTGAAACAAAAGAAAAACATGTAGAAAGAAATCAATATGGGTAAGAATGGAAACTGTTATAACCCTAAATTGCACCATACATGCTTATCTGGCATCAGGCCATCTCATATCCCTTCTTTTCCAAAGCACTGCTGAACAACTCTTTAAAAATCCTTTTTTATAAAGGCCCACGCGCCCTACTCCATTACTGCATGCGTGTACACACTAGCTGACCTCAAACAACCCGCGTGGACCGATAAAAGCACGAAAAAAGGAAAGTTTCCGACACAACACACAGCTCTGGGTGAGTTAACTGAAACTCCCAGCCATGCATGGACGAGGGTTCATCCAAATACCTAGCTTCTTCTAACCTATAAAAGAAGGGCTAGGGGTCCCATTTGGAAGAGGAAAAATATAGCAAAGAAACTCTGCCCATTTGCATATTCCCATTGTCCCAACCCTTTAGCCATCCTTGAGCCAGAAGAGATATGAAGCAAAGAAGTTGGAGGACAATTGAAGATGAGCCCAGGATCAGGTTCGCGGCGCGGTGGCTAGTCTCGACTTTTTGTAAGTTGACTCATTCAAAGTAATAAAGAAAATTCTTTTCCCATCCCAATTCATGAGTTATTCATAATTTGTTAGGTACATGTTTGAATCTCTAACCTGTTAGTCTATAGGTAAGGTGCATGTGTAGTTGTTGCTTGTCTTGTATGCAGGTCAGCATTGGAAAGGAGAACAACGAACAAGTGATAAAGTGTGACAAGGGATTGACATCAAAATCCTAGAACAAGGTAGGTTGATCTAACCATGTTTTACTGAAAAGAAATGGGATTTAAGTCTGGAGACGAAGGTAGAAAGTAGATTTTTTCTTGGTCATATCTGCATGCAAAGAATAACCCTATTTTCTAGTCCATAAGGAGATTTCCCTCACAACATAATTGGCGACCATACTGGGGAAGTCTCTAGGGTTCTTGGAATTTTATTTTTTGGGTAGTCTTTAGAAAAAGACTGGTTTTTCTTGCTATATTTTCTTTTAATTTCTGTAAAGTCTGAGCTAGCAGAGAGTCTGGTTTTCCATACTAGCTTTCTCTGATTTGCTTGACTATGTTTTTTCAGGACCCACAGAGGTACACGCGGCTTGCATAAGGTTTGCACGTGTGTACCCCCACCCTACTCTCCTATAGCCCGTGTGTGAATGCTAGCTGAAGAAGTAGCAGTAGCGTGTAGAACCTAGAGAATTTTTGAGGCAGTCATCCTCTTCCCTGTCAGAATCAAACATTCTCAGGGGTTTTCTGGAATTCTGTCTGAGTCTTGGTTGTTTGCAGTCTTATCTCAGATTGTTTTGATTTATGATTTTTCCTTACATTATTTGCTTTTTCTGTTAAAAAGAGTGTCCAAGCCTTCAAGGGATCCTGGTTATCAATATCAATGGTCTCTTCCTGGTTTTGGGTTGTCTATTTTTTATTTTTTCTCAGAGTTTAGAGATACACGCAGACTGTACAAGGTCAACCCGCATGTACACGCCCTCTGTCTCTATACAGCTCGCGTTCACATGCTTTTTGTTAGATTAATAGTAGCGTGCTTGTGCAAGATATTTTTTGTTGAGGGTAAGGCAGTCATCCTTTCCCTTGATGAGAATTATACCTCTCAGGTGTTTGATTCTCTATCTTAACAGTCAATAGCTTAGGATTAATCTTACCCTTAGCTTGCTTTTTCTCATTTAAAAGTTGTCATAAAAAATAATTTTTTAGGGTTTTTAGACAAGTGTGAGAGTCATTTTTTAAAAATTGCTAGTGTGTGATTTCTTGAAGTGGTTCTTTGCGATCTGAGATTAGGCCAGAATTGTTTTTCTTGGTTTTTGCTTGTTGGTATTTTTCCTTTTTGCTTTATCAAGCATTTAAATAAAAAAAAATCTCTTTTCATTTTCTTGTTTGGTTGAAGAGTGTGTTTCTGCATTATTAGCCAGGGAAAAGTCGTTTATTTCATAAGTTTTTTCAATTTACTTAGATCATAAGTAGCTTGTAGTCAAGTGAAATTTCTTTTGAGTTTGCTGTCCAAAATCTTAGAAAAAAACAAAAAAAAAAACAATATTTTGAAAAGTTGTTGAAATTTTGCATTAAGTAAAAGTTTTTGTTTCCAGCTTTTTTATTCATTTTTGATTTCATCTTTTACACATCATCATTTTCACTTTCATACCCCTTGACGTAAGACAAAGCCATAAAATTAACGCTAAATCTAAAATTTACTAGACTTTTATGTTTGTAGGGTTCACCAGCTAGTTCAGGATTAGGGCCTTGGATTAGGTTGGAGAGGAAGCTCTTCAAGGCCTTTTAAAATCAAACATTAGAGTCTGAGTTAAGGAGTGTCTAAGTCCAGTATCATGAAATTTATCCGGGACCCCCTCTAACACAGTGGATAAACACGAGGTCGCGTTCGGAAAGGTAGCGTAGATAACCCCTCCAAAGCTGGACCAATCGTAGTGGAGAACACATATAGAGGACTTGTTTTGGGATTCTGTTGATTGCATTTGCCACGGGGCTTTGTGGGTCTCAAGTTCGTTCGAGGTCCTTAGTTGTCTCCTGGACCACTTTTTTTCGATACCCTTGACAGGTTCGGGCTCGATACCCTACTCATTGTGGTCTACCCGACTTTCGACTGTACCCGCCTGGTGACTATTCGCACGCTGGCAACCTAGTTTCCTATCTTTTTTAGGGACATACACAGGTGACTGCAAGGGTATACCACAGTACCTAGGATAAAAATTGGGCCATTCTTTGTAGAGTATACCTGGAGGGTGCTTCCGTGTTCAAGTTGCACTTGCACCGGTAAGTTGCTCTAGTGTTGGTTGTTGTAACTGTTCTTCCAATTAATTTAGTGTTTGCCTGTCTTATCTTCTAGGGACTTTTTTAGTGTGTGTTACTTTTGAACATTTAGACTACCCTAGTGTGTCTTTGATCTTCTCACACAATGGAGGATCATGAGCTCTGTCGGTCACGAAGGCTTCTTGGCCTGCCATCGGTTACACTGGAGCCACCCCTGCCACCATTAAGGCGAAATCTAGACCAAAAAGGGTCTTTTGAAGCGACCAGGTTACACGCAATTGTGCCCAACCAACAACCGGAGGAATCGACCATTTTGGACCTTGAAGCAAATGCTCTTGGCCTGGTTGAAAACCCAACCACTGATTTCTTGTCACCTTTCATCGTACCAATTCAATTTTACGCGTGCCAGACAGTGTTGCACACAGCAATGGAAACAAATGCTATTACTCTTTCTGGGAATTCTTCAATTCCCACTACGGTTGTCACCACAGGAGAGTTTTCAGCTCCTAATCCACTTTCATCGGTCCGAGCCACCATGTTCTCGACCACTTCTACATCGCACAGTGGTCCGATCCCATCTTTGGCTGTGACCAGAACCCCTTTCACACCAAGTGCGACAGGCCCTCCGTTCTCATACGGGATGCCTAGTTTGGGTACAAGTCTTTTACTTTCCTACTCCACTTTACAAACTTCAAGTCTGGGGGTAGGGAGCTCTAGCGCTCCTCTGTAAGGTCACATAGGGGGCAATCCTACTCCTTTTAATGCTTTCCCTTACAGAGGAGGTCATATCCTTCCTTCATCCCCTTCACTCAGTGGCTTGCATCAGCAGTCCGTCGGGCAACCTACATACCATAGTTTGTTTGGAGCAGGGAGTCAAGGACCACCTTTGCATAACATGCTAGTAGGTTCGACACCATTTTCTTTGGCCGGAATGTTTGGCAACAATGCCTTCTCGTTAGCCTCTTTCCTGACTGGGGGAAATCCCAGTTTTGGACAATCTATTCCTGTGCAGGGTACTATTCCTGCACAGGGGGAAAACCTAGAAACTTCTTCCGCATCAAGACCTTGGAATTATGGGCAAGGATCTGTTCTCTTGTCCGAAATGTCGATCTGGGGTAATTCTTTCCACACTCAATGGAACCCCAGATAAACTACTATGCCCATCCCCACGTGATCAACATGGGGCAACCCTTCCCAGAGTCCTTCGAATATAATGCATGCCCAACCATCTATGTCCTATTTGGGAAATAAACCGATGATGTCTCCACATATGCAAAATCCGTACGCTGGCCAGGGCCATGGTTTCTACCAAAATCCAGGCCAGCAGCTAAACTTTTCTTGGAAACCTAGTGCCAGTCAAACTCCAGGCCCCTTTTTCCCATGTTATCACCAACAACCCAAACTACCCTTCCTGGCGACTTTGCACTTTCCTGATTTGACAAGGTTGTTGAATGAACCCATTTGTCATGATCCGCATTGGCCTCCTATGCCGACGAAGTTTCCTTCAGACATTCCAAAGTTCGAAGCCAAGCCTAACGAAGATCCAGAAGATCATGTGACTACCTTCCATCTTTGGTGCTCATCTAACTCATTGAAATATGAATCCATACAGTTGTGATTGTTTCAACATACTCTCATTGGGAGTGCCGCAAAATGGTACATTGAGCTTGATCGCTCAAGATACTCTTCCTTCGGTGAGCTGGCAATGGCTTTCCTAAACCATTTTCAGTTACCTGTGAGATACGACGCTAGCACAGAGCTGTTGGCCAATTTCGAGCAGACGATAGCGGACCATATCTCTAATCACATATGAGAATGGAGACGCCGAAAGAGTCTCATTAAGGTGCCAATCCCACCAACATTCCTACTTGAGTGGTTCCTTAAGTCTTTGGTCCCACAGTTATCCAAAGACGTCACAACATTGGGTGTATTCTTTGAAGAAGATTCCATCATGAGAGCTCAACAATTTGAGCTCATATATTCTCAGTTCGGTTTATTATACAACATCTTACCAGATGCGCCACACTCAATACTAGATAAACCTAGACAGAGAGTTGGACCTCATGCCGATGGTATGATTGGTTCAACACAAACAAAGCCCACTGAGCGATTGATGAAGCAGTTGTAGCAGTTATCTATACAACACACAGTCGCCAGCCAAACTACTAATTTGGCTGCTCCCCCTACCCAAACGTTGGAGGTACACACAATGCAATCGACTAACCCAAAGGCCACACAACAGCCTGAAGGAAAGAAAAAACAATGAAAGAAGGGTAAGGGGAATAAAAAACCTACCGATAATGCCGACGGGGACAACACTGAAAAATAGAAGGTGAGGTATCCATGCAACTTGTGCGTGGAAGACCACCCGACCCATCTATGTCCTAGACTTGCAGAGGCCGAAATATTTGTCACGCAGCAAAAACAGGCGGTGTTGACCATTCTGTTTCAACATGGGCAAAATCTAACCCAAGCCTCTGCGAGTACGGAAGGGGGTATCCAAGACCCCTCTCCACCTGCGAACAACCTCGCATCCATGAACGTATATATGGTGAGGGGTGATGCTTTTATATCGACTAGAACGCATGAATAGAGTAAACCAAGCACTTCTGAGAAGGGTAAAGAAGCTGAACTCCCATCTCTTCCTCTACAGATTGAGAAGACGTTGGGCGAAACAATGACACGCATTCCCAAAGGTGCATTTAAAAAAGCTTCTCATAACCCAAACACAAGGGCCACCCAGAATTACTCTGTGGTGGAGGATTTATCACAAACCCCTTGTGCGATGTCTGCTTTGGAGGTCCTCCAAAGATTCCCTTCCCAGAGGAAAGCTTTGTTAACCACTTTAGGATCTACTGAGACTTGTAATCCTAGTACAATTATGCTGGATACAACTGACTTAAAACCTTGTTTGCCTTACCACGTAGTGTTTCAGATAGTAGTGGCTTATCCCATGAAAACTTTTACTCGAAATATCTTTCGTACGGTGGTTGATGAGGGTGCCTCGACATGCGTTATGTCATTGGCTTGTTGGAAGGCCATTGGCTATCCCGTTTTGTCTCCATCATCTACTCTCCTCACCGATTTCAACGATCGTTCGTTTCGACCACATGGTATTGTTCCTTCTTTCATCATGCAGTTAGGAGGGAAGACTGTGTGTGTTGAAGTAGAGGTAGTCAATGCTCCCCTCGACTATAACCTCTTGTTAAGAAGGAGTTGGAATTATGCCATGCAAGCTGTGGTTGCTACAATTTTCTTGGTTTTTTTGTTTCCACATGAGGGTCGGATAGTGACCATCGATCAATTGTCCTTCTCCAGACTTGACCCTACTTTGGGGGCATCCATGGTCCTGATGATTGATAATCCTCAACCAGGTGTCGTCAGCATAGGGGTTGGTTTGTGCCCATCTTTGATGCATACCTTTGATTACCCACCCCCTCAAGGTGATATCAAGTTTATATCCAATCACCATAAGGTTGAGATTTTTCAAGTTTCGTCATTCCGCACGACTTACTTCAACAATCCGTGGAAACTTCCTTCCCCATCGGCCACGATGGATGGGACAGGACACCTGGACATGTCCATGCCCTTATCCACAACTAAAGTAGCATACTCTTTAGTCCAGCAAACTTCAGCCCACACTGATCCAACTCCTGCACAAGAGTTAGATCCACTTCTAGAGCCTGTTTGGGCTCAAGGTTCTCTCACTCACATCGATTCATTGGACTTAGTATTGCCCTCTGATGAAGCAATAATTGAAGCAATGACTAGTCCGAATAAACCCTAGGAAGATCTTCATCACAGATCATACTTCCTCCCAGAGTTAAGCCGAATTGAAGTGGGAGAATTCACCATGACCATGACGGGAGAGCGGTCTTGTCTTATTAATCCCTTAGCTACACATGAGGTTTATGCTGAGGGTAATATGGAAACTATCGCTGAAACCTTACTGATCAATATCTCTCGAAACCTTGGCATCATGGAGAATGTCTTCGTCGGAGTGGACTGCTCCCCCGAAGAGATTCAAATCTACACAGATCTTTTCAAATAATTCTGTGACGTTTTTGCCTGGTCTTACGAGGAAATGCCAAGCATCGATCCAAGAATCATTGAACATGAAATCACAATGTATCCTGATGCCAAGCCGGTTCGGCAGAAGCTTTGTCCAGTTAATCCTATGAAATAAGCAACGATTAAGGTTGAGGTTGAGAAATTTCTAAAGGCTGGGTTTATATATCCTATCCATTTGACCCAATGGGTGTCAAACCCCATGCTGGTCAATAAAAAACAAGGCATGATTCGTGTATGTACCGACTTCCATGGTTTGAATAAGGCATGTCCCAAAGATAATTTTCCCACACCATTCATCAACTAGATCATTGATAAATGTGCAGGTTGCGAAGCCTTTTCTTTCATGGACGGTTTCTCTGGATATAACCATATTCAAATCAAACCCGAAGACCAACACAAAACGACATTCACCTGCTCGTGGGGTACATTCACATATCGTAAAATGCATTTTGGTCTCAAAAATGCTAGAGCCACCTTTCAGCAGGCCATGTCTTTTTCTTTTCATGACCTCAAGCATATAGTTGAGGCTTATCTAGATGATTTAGCATCGTGATCTCGCAAGAGAATGGATCATCCCACACACCTCTAACTTATCTTCGAACATTGTTGCTACTTTCAGATTCGCCTGAATCCAAACAAGTGCATCTTCTGCGTAACGTCAGGACAATTGTTAGGTTTCATCGTATCAACAACAGGGATCATGGTCGATCCTCTCAAGGTTGAGTCAATAATTCAGTTTCCCCCCCCCATGCACAATCGTTCAACTTCAAAGTCTACAAGGCAAGGCAAAATTTTTATGACGCTTCATCGCCAACTATGCCGAAATCACCAAGGGCTTTATGCGCTTACTGAAGAAAGACATTCCCTTTTACTGGGACGATGCAGCTCAATGCTCTTTCGACGCATTGAAAGATGCCCTCACAACTGCACCTCTGCTCCGGCCACCTAACTATAACAAAGATTTCTTACTATATCTGGCTACAACAAAGTCAACCATTGGCATGGTTTTAGTTCAGAAAGATGACTTGTTCTTAGAATATGTGATCTATTACCTGAGCCAAGGCCTCGTAGGACCGAAACTTAATTATTCTCACATCGAAAAACTTGCATTGGCAGGAGTTCATGCTGTTCAACAGTTTCGTCATTATGTTCTGTTTCACAAGACCACCATCATTGTTGTCGTGAATCCATTCCAGTACATGTTGACACGATGGGTAATAGGCGAAAAAATCAGTAGATGGATAGTCATCCTCCAAGATTTGACTTAGACTTCATTTCAACAAAGTCCAAAAAGTCACTGGTCTTCACAGAACTCATTTCGAAACTTCTGGTTGAGTCAGGTGACGTTGTGCCTGAAGAATCACCTATCCAGGGAGATATGTTTTTGATCACATCTTCAGATCCCTGGTATGGAGATATACTTATTTATCTCCAGAATTTGAAGTGCCCCACCACTGCTTCTTGCGATGAGCATTGACGCATCCGCCATCGGGCTAAGAATTATCTCATAATGGAAGATACATTGTATCGGAGAGGTATAGACTGCATCCTATTGTTGGTTGTGGAGCCTGATTATCTTCCTGATGCAGAGGTTCTTTGCTTTCAGCCATGTCTATACCCCATGAAGTATTTACACCCCAGAAGTATGTACACTCTTCCACGCGGGGGAGTGC
>JASDQU010588010.1:84315-99929 GCA_032191745.1 Picea mariana | reverse complement strand
GTGACCTGCTGCTCCTCCTCCTCATCCTCTTATGCACTAAAGTTGTAGCACCCACTCTTTGTCTGCTCGACTGCTCTGAAACTGTAGCTATACTGGGTGGACCAATCACCCACTATGAAGATGTCCAGGGACACTGAGTCTGATCTCCCTTTAAATCATTGTTGTGCATCAGTCGATCCTCATCAACTCAGTCTCCCCAACTAATGTTGGATGGTGTAATAGCAGATAAAGTAGTAATGAATGCACACTCTCTGGCAAACTGATCACTGAACTCTATCTCCTATGTTGTCGTTTTTGACCCATCCTGTTGTTTCTTCTTCTTCTTGGGACATTGTCCATCATAGTGACCCATCTCTCCACAAGTAAAGCATCTCACTGTGCTCATGTCTCTCTTCTTCCCACTGTTGTTGTTGCTCTCTCCTCCCTGTGGTGGAGCCCTAAACTTGGGACCCTGCCGATCTCCACGACCGGTCTTCTTCTCGCCCTTTGTCCAAAGAGCAAGGTTCTTGTCACCAGAAACTATCTGTTGTTGTTGTTGCTGTTGTTCAAAAGCCTCGGATGCAAGCCTAATATCCTTCTGGATGAAGTCATCTCACATCCTCTCCCATGTAGGCATGACCTCCTTGGCAACAATGCCCCATACAAATGGACCCCACGGTTTGGTGAATCTATTCATAGCTTGCCTCACCAAAGAGTTAGGGTTCACAACCTCGCCGATGGATACCAACTCATCTCTGATCTGTGTGTATCTACCAAGGAATGAAGTAACTGTCTCGTCCTCGAGCATGTGAATGCCCCTAAGTCAGTCATGAAGAACCATCTTCTGGTTCTCATTAGAGCTCTCGTACAACTTGCACAAAGATGACCACATCTCGTATGCACAAGTCATCCCAGTCAAGTGGGGAATAATATGATCTCTCACAATATCACATATGATCCTCTTTCCCTTGTTGTTCCTCCTCCTGAAATCTGCAACCAAGGCGGGTGCAGTGACAGGAATGGGAGGAATAGTTGCCTCGACTATGTCCCATAGCTTGAGGTCCTCTAAGACAAAGACCATACTCACCTTCCAAGGTGACCAATTGCTAGCCCCAGCTAGCCTGTCCTCCACATGCATCTGAGATATCGACATGTCTGTCACACTGCGCTCACTCTGATGCTCTTAATGCAAAGGAACGCTGCCTCACTCCTAGTCAGTAGGTGTGAAAAGAGGTTGTCAAAACTACAGCCTCACTCCTGTCCACGAAGGTGTGAAAAGAGGCTGTCCACAAGTGCCAAAAACTGCCCAACTGTCCTCTGCAAAATCTACCCTCTAACAACCACTGAATGAGTCAATGGTTGTCCTCAAAAATCTTCCAAGAAGATGTATATGACAGCCAACAAAATGATGTCCCCACTGCTCAAAATTTCAGCCACTTCAGCTCTAATACCATGAAGATTTTCAGGTCCTATCAAGCATGCCTATTGGGTCTATCTTTGACCATAGTTAGGCTCTAAGTTTCAACTATTATGTAAAGTGTTTGTTGTTGTTTTAGGACAGCCAACAGTCCAAGAACTTCTTGCTGATTTGTTACAGTTGCACTTCCAATTTTAGGTGCTCTAGCATGTAGTTTTAGTAATCAAAAGTTAGCACATGCATACTAAAATAAGTACAACACACCTAAATATCTTTACAGTTGAAATAAAGTAGATCTAAGAGACTAACACATGCATTTTTGTACATAGGTATTTTTGGTCAACATGACCCTGGATAAAAACCCCCCGGGGAAAACCAGTTTGGGATATATGTTTATATAATGATGACTAAAGCAAGAGATACAACAAGTAATGAAATACAATGGAACCTGTATACATAGTAAGCTCCTCACGAGCCTTGCCACAAGAACCAGAGAAAGAAGTGCCCAAATTGTGGTGCGCCCTCTCCCTTTGTTGCCCTCTGCACTGAACTGAAACACCCTAGCTCATCTGTAGACCAATGAAGAAATCCCTCCACAGGAATGTCCTCTCTTGTGCTACCTCTCCATTGAAACTGTCAGAGCTCGAATTCTCCAAGAAGATCTGCTACCAGGTAGCTGCCAGTCCTCTCAACATGTGCACCCTCCTCTTAGCAGAAATGATCACCAGAAATAAACTGAGCCATAAACTGAATGTCTCTCTCCACAGAAACAAGCACCCAAGCTCTCCTCTCCCAATGCATCAGACCTCATCCTGATCTGACAAGTCCTCCTCTCCTGATGAGAAAATGATGAATAATAAATGCACCCTCCTCCTCAAGATGCGCCCCTTCTCCATATGCATGCTCCCTATCAGAAGTGAAGGCTATGGCTCCATGGAAATGCTCTCCATGCAAGCTCAAACCAAGCTCAAGCTTATCCTCAAGCTCTCAATGGTTTTACTCAAACCCTCATGAAGTGCACCCTCCTTCTCCTCAAGAAATGTGCCCCTCTCCTCTTCTCCAAAAAACACAAGTGAAGAATGAGTCTCCAAAAATACCTTTACCCTCTCTTTAGCCTCCTCATGCCAACCCTAAAAGATCAATGGCCTAGATTAGATCTATCCAAGTCTAATCAATGGGTGAGATCAACTCCAATAATCTCACTAAGGAAACCCACTTTCCTTAGTTGCTTTATGTCTATTAATTCACACACATTGTGAATTAATTGTCACTTTATGACTTAAGTGACATATTTCACTTTTGACTTAAAACCCCTATGTCAAAGTGAAATTAGAATCATAAAGTAAAGTACAAGGGTAGTAGTCTTTCCCCTTTGTGCTTAGAGACTCATAAGCACATGGGGACCACTTTCCAAGGTACCCAAATCTCAACATGAACTATCATCAGTAAAAATATAATATTTTTTTTGGGATACGTCAGAGACTTGCCACATTGAATTTTGTTCTTAAATGTATACAGAGAATTTATGACAGACTTAAATGTTTACCTAACAGGCTTGGTAGTGTTGAATGGTTATTTAATAGGCTTGTTACAAGACATTTTCTTTCATTTTTAAAATTTATATGCTCCAGCGACATTGCTGGTCCACTTCTCCATGCTTGTTTTTTGCATGGAACTGATTTGTTATTTGCATGTTCTTTTTGTTCTTGCTTGCCTGTTCATGTTGTTGCAGTTTGCACGTTTCGGTTTCTGCAATAGCGATTGGAACAACATCGTTCCTGGGGGACTGGTTGTTGCTTACTTCATTCTTCGTTGTATGTTGTTTATTGTTGCTTGATTCAACTTTGCAGGGTTCCGGTCCTGCACCTGTAGTTGGGCTTTATTTGCAGGGTTCTAGTCCTGTGCCTACACTTGGGTTCTTATTTGTTGCTTCTTCTTGTTTGCCCAAGGTTTGCAATGTTGGGATGCTGCATCTGCAATTGGATCTCTGGTTACATTTTTTTGCATAGGACTTTGCATAGAATACTATTAATATAAAATAACAGACTACAAAATTTGAGGCGATGTAAATTGCATCTCTTACGCATTGAAGCAGAGTTTGTCCACCTCAAAGTATATTTCATAGTTGTCGATGATGTTTCCATGGATTCTATGTTGCTATGGTTTAATAGTTGTGAGAGTGCATTTTGTTGTGTGGGAGATATAGATGTTCTCTCCCTTTTATTTTCTTCTTGTAAACTACATTTCTGACTCTATAGTTTCTCGCGTTTCTGTGGTCATTTCGACTAGCCGTCGTTCGGTTGCATAGTTAGCCAGTTTTATGGACGCGGCTTCGCGGATAGTTTCAATCAAACTATGGTAGGTCATGTTCGGTGTATACATTAGCTTTCTCGAATTAGTTTTGTTTAAAAGAAGGGCTCCTGGACAGAAGAGAATGCAATTTATGAAATTATAGGTTTCCTGGACAACATAAGTTAATGATCACGGGTTCTCGGGGTGGCGGGCTGAAAATTGGGCTTATGTTGTTCCGTGCCATGCAAATAGCACGGAGAGTTCCGCAATGTCGTGTTCGGTGTATACATTAGCATTCCTGAATTGTTTTCTTTAAAAGAAGGGCTCATGGACATAAGAGATTGAAATTTATGAAATTATAGGTTTCCTGGACAGCATAAATTAAACATAGGAGATATGTAATTTTATAAAGTAGATATATAAAACATGCACGGAATCGTCATCCCATACTTGGCCAGTTTTTGCATCGTGGGTTCTCGGGGTAGCCGACTGAAAATTGACAATCGAAGAGTTTCGCGATATACAAATTGACAATCGGACTTGCAGACTATTTGAATTTTAAGGGCCTCGTGTTCAAAAAATTTAGCATTCTTAAAATAGTTTAGTTTACGTACGTTTTACATACGTTGGTGGACAAAAACACACAAAAAAAATAGTAAGCATTTTTTGGATCACGGGTTCTCGGGGTGGCGGGCTCTAAATTCAGCGTCTGTTGTTCAATGTCCTACAAATAGCACGGAGAGTTCCACGATATACAAATTGACAATCAGACTTGCGAACTATTTGAATTTCAAGGGATCATGTCCAAAAAATTTAGCATTCCCGAATTACTTTTCTTTACGTACGCTTTACATACACTCGTGGAGAAAAAGACAGAAAAATATTAGTACCGTCTGTTACATAGGGATTCATCCCCGCTACCTTCATCGCTTCCCAATACACATTAAATATGCTTTCAAAAGTCAGAACTGACCAGACAGGTTCGAAAATATGGGATTTAATAATTGGAAATATCGAGTACATCTCCCATAAAAATGAATAGGCAGACGAATATTATGGGATCTGGTAATTTCTTTTTGCCTGCATTTTGAATTTGCAAAAATAATTTTTTGTTTTGTTTTTTTTGCTTGTGCAATTTTAGTTTTCTTAAAAGATTCAGCATAGTTCACGAACGTGTCACCCACATAGGCCTTGAGGTCATGTCCCTCTTTAATATTGTGCATATCTTAGATGTTAGATTTGAGAATCTACTCGGATATGGGATTTTTAATACGTGTTGCTAGTCACTATTCAACGTACATATTCGAAAAGATTGGCATTAATAAGCGAAAATATCGAGAACATCTGTCATTAAAACCAATCAACACAAAATATATGGAAGATCATCCAGTGTTGCTTTTAAATACTTATTTCCATTTCTCTCTATCATCAAAGAGTTTCGCTTTAGGGTGCCTTTGTTCTAATGTTCCTGGTCATGGACATGTAAGACAACTTAGAGATGTGATTGAGGGGAAGATGAAAGAAGAGAGACTGGTTTTATGTGACGTGAGGTTTGAGTAAGAAAAACTATGTTATACAAGAGAAACTCAGAGAGGACGAAAAAAAAAGAACAAGTATGTTCTTGTTGGTGTTCTCGCTATGTTCGATGCTTTGGTTGGTTGAAAAGGCTGCCTGGAGATTTGTTTGTTGAATTTATTTGTTTTCTTGCTGGGAATTGTAATGGATTTTGAGGTCGCATGCAAAATAGTTCTTCGTTTAAGTATATAGCTTCTTCCAACAACACAGATTTGGCAGGTGTATCGAATTGTACAGATCCCAGAAGAATTTGTTTTCCTCGGGGGCAATGCATTTACAGTGGCTTGCAAAATGGCCTGTCATGTTCGTAAACGATGTGAAATATTGCTCCATTTGCGAATGTAACCAAAGGTGGGTAACATAAACTGTATGGGTGGATAAAACAACACATTATCACTACAAAAGTTTCTATTTCAAATTTTGATGAGCTACATGTGGGTCTGGTAACCAACTTGACAAAAAGCCATGCTCTTTGTCAAAGTTTGTTCAGTTTCCTCTAGATGTAGTTGTAGAGTCCACATATTTGGCATCACCTCCAAACATTCCAGACCTTTATGTGAGCCACCATACCTCCACCGCTATGAGGAAAGATATATTCTGATTCCATATGCAACATTTGATACACTTGCCAGACCTCTGTTGGTGTGTTCTATGGGATTTGATGCACTTGCCACACCTATGTTGCTCGAAGAATTTATGTACCTCAATAGATTTGCATTTTGCATATGGGTTGAACGTTTCTTCCAATATACTATAATAAAGCAAAGAAGTTCAACATACAAATCCTCAGGCAGGCTTTTCAACCAAACAGATGATCGAATACAAGGAGAATACCAGTCACTGCGTACTTGAATTTTTTCCCCTGCCATAACTGTTGTGACATAAAATGTCTCCGTCCACTTTGAAATCGGCCTGAATCACATTTCCAAGTTGTCTCGGATGTCAAGGGTCAGGAACATTGGAAGGAAAGCACCTTAAACCCCAACTTTTCAACGATAGAGGGAAATTAATACTTGACAAGGAATGGAATGTTGAATAAGAATCCATTGCAAGCAGGCCATATCTGGAAGAGACAAGGTATTCAAAAAACTGTGATAGATGTAGTTGGCAGCACCGATTAAGTACAAAACCCAAAATTGATATTCAACTCATTTTTTACGAATAAAGAGTTTGAATGTCAAGAAAACTGTCAAGAAGCTTCATCAATGTACATNTTACTTTTGTTTACGTATGCTTTACATACACTCGTGGAGAAAAAGACAAAAAAATATTAGTACCGTCTGTTACATAGGGATTCATCCCCGCTACCTTCATCGCTTCCCAATACACATTAAATATGCTTTCAAAAGTCAGAACTGACCAGACAGGTTCGAAAATATGGGATTTAATAATTGGAAAGATCGAGTACATCTCCCATTAAAATGAATAGGCAGACGAATATTATGGGATCTGGTAATTTCTTTTTGCCTGCATTTTGAATTTGCAAAAATAATTTTTTGTTTTGTTTTTTTTGCTTGTGCAACTTTAGTTTTCTTAAAAGATTCAGCATAGTTCATGAACGTGTCACCCACATAGGCCTTGAGGTCATGTCCCTCTTTAATATTGTGCATATCTTAGATGTTAGATTTGAGAATCTACTCGGATATGGGATTTTTAATACATGTTGCTAGTCACTATTCAACGTACATATTCGAAAAGATTGGCATTAATAAGCGAAAATATCGAGAACATCTGTCATTAAAACCAATCAACACAAAATCTATGGAAGATCATCCAGTGTTTCTTTTAAATACTTATTTCCATTTCTCTCTATCATCAAAGAGTTTCGCTTTAGGGTGCCTTCGTTCTAATGTTTCTGGTCATGGACATGTAAGACAACTTAGAGATGTGATTGAGGGGAAGATGAAAGAAGAGAGACTGGTTTTATGTGACGTGAGGTTTGAGTAAGAAAAACTATGTTATACAAGAGAAACTCAGAGAGGACGAAAAAAAAGGAACAAGTATGTTCTCGTTGGTGTTCTCGCTATGTTCGATGCTTTGGTTGGTTGAAAAGGCTGCCTGGAGATTTGTTTGTTGAACTTCTTTGTTTTCTTGCTGGGAATTGTAATGGATTTTGAGGTCGCATGCAAAATAGTTCTTCGTTTAAGTATATAGCTTCTTCCAACAACATAGATTTGGCAGGTGTATCGAATTGTACAGATCCCAGAAGAATTTGTTTTCCTCGGGGGCAGTGCATTTACAGTGGCTTGCAAAATGGCCTGTCATGTTCGTAAACGATGTGAAATATTGCTCCATTTGCGAATGTAACAAAAGGTGGGTAACATAAACTGTATGGGTGGATAAAACAACACATTATCACTACAAAAGTTTTTATTTCAAAGTTTGATGAGCTACATGTGGGTTTGGTAACCGACTTGACAAAAAGCCATGCTCTTTGTCAAAGTTTGTTCAGTTTCCTCTAGATGTAGTTGTAGAGTCCACATATTTGGCGTCACCTCCAAACATTCCAGACCTTTATGTGAGCCACCATACCTCCACCACTATGAGGAAAGATATATTCTGATGCCATATGTAACATTTGATACATTTGCCAGACCTCTGTTGGTGCGTTCTATGGGATTTGATGCACTTGCCACACCTATGTTGCTCGAAGAAGTTATGTACCTCAATAGATTTGCATTTTGCATATGGGTTGAACGTTTCTTCCAATATACTATAATAAATCAAAGAAGTTCAACATACAAATCCTCAGGTAGGCTTTTCAACCAAACAGATGATCGAATACAAGGAGAATACCAGTCACTACGTACTTGAATTTTTTCCCCTGCCATAACTGTTGTGACATAAAATGTCTCCATCCACTTTGAAATCGGCCTGAATCACATTTCCAAGTTGTCTCGGATGTCAAGGGTCAATAACATTGGAAGGAAAGCAACTTAAACCCCAACTTTTCAACGGCAGAGGGAAATTAATACTTGACAAGGAATGGAATGTTGAATAAGAATCCATTGCAAGCAGGCCATATCTGAAAGAGACAAGGTATTAAAAAAATGTGATAGATGTAGTTGGCAGCACCGATTAAGTACAAAACCCAAAATTGATATTCAACTCATTTTTTACGAATAAAGAGTTTGAACGTCAAGAAAACTGTCAAGAAGCTTCATCAATGTACATATTTCAGTATTTTCCAATTTATGGTATTTGTTTTAATTGTATTTTGTACCTTCTTCCTCTGTGTCATTAAACATGAACGACAAGCTTTACTTTTTGTTGCCCACTACTTCAATCTAAATAAATACTGGTCTGTTCTTTCTTTACATTTTACATTTAAGAATAATTTTTCATAAGTGGCTCAACTATTGACATAATGTTCCTGTTCAGTATGTTGGACATATTGCAGCTTCTTCTATTTGATCATATCCGTGCATATATACTAATATCAGTACTATTGGAATAAATACAAAAAAACTTAGACAATTATGTTTGGGTGTGTGGTATTAAACAACTATGTTCCATGTTCCATCATATACATCCTGCAGCCAAAGAACTTTTGTAGTCTGCAATTTATGCGTTAATTACTTAAGTCACACCAAATATTGATTGCATTTAATTTAATTTAGATAGTGATGTTTATGGAGAGTCGATGTTTGCTCATGTCATTGCAAGCAATACAAGATGAATAGATGATAACGAGTTTATCTCATTGAGATGAGAATGCAAATTCATGTTTCTTGTTGCGCTATGTAGATCTTGCAGTCAAAATTTTCGTGCTTTTAACGAAATTTGCAAACCGAAGAGCATCTTGCAAATTGGGAGATCAGTTGCATTTAAAACATAAACAATCCATTAATATATATTAGTATGAATACTATTCAGATAAATATGAAAACTTTCTCCATTGATAGATACTAGTATGAATACTATTGAAATAGATATCAAACCTTTGTCTTGGCCAATACTTAGGTAGTTATTTGGGCACCAGGCCCCGGGTTTGCAGTACCTAGCACCTATGTCCCCTATTCCATCATATACATCTTGCAGCCAAAGAACTTCAATGATCTGCAGTTAATTCTTTTACTAGCAAGAACCCAACAGGGGTTCGAAAACATTTCCATTAATAAACGGAAAAAGAAAGGTTTTTTTGACTGTCAGATACTTATCTCTTTTCCCATTTTGATTTTCCCGTCCATTATGGCTTTTTGGTTTTATACTTAGTCGTCTTTCTATGATGGGCGGTTGCAGGGTTCGTGCGCTGACATATCTTCATCTCCATATGTATCTTCACATGACGAATCCGACCGACCGCTGTACCTTTCCATACCTAGGCAATTTTATGGTCGTGGTTGTTGGATCGGTAAATAGGAACTTGCCTTTTCTTCTTCCCGTTCGTTATTTCTTTTTGGATATATACTTAGTTCCCTTTCTATGGTATCTGGTTCCAGAGTTGGTGGGATGACATTTCTTCATCTCCAAGTATATCCTCACACGAGGGATCCGACCGACTGTTGTTCCTTTCCATAGCCAATTTTATGGCTGGCGCTGTGGGGTCAGTGCTTGCGAACCCAGCTACTTATCATTCTGGTATATACATCTTGCACTCAAAACATCCATGATCTACAATTCAACCGCGGGTTCCTGGTATACATTAACTTCATTCAAAGTATATTTTGCTGCTTTCCATCCCGAGCAACTTCGCGTCCTTCCTGATATACATCAACAATGCTCTTACTAGTGACAAGTGGACACAGTGGCACAAAAGATACTTCTGTGATCTGCAATTTATGCCTTAGCTAATGAGAACTTAGTAGGGGTTCAAAAGCATTTGCATTAATAATCAAACATAAGATGTTCTTCGGCGAGATAGTTTTCCCTTGTCTTCTTCCCGTGTATTATCGATTTCTATTTATATAGTTAGTCACGTTTCTATGATCACGGGTTCCAACGTTGGCGTGTTGACATATCTTCATCTCCATCTATATCCTTGCATGGTGAATTGGACCTCCCGTTGTTCCTTTTCATACTTAGTGAATTTATGCCCACGGTTGTCGAGTTGGCCCAATTCAACTCTGCTGCTTCTTGTTCCGTCATCTACATCTACCACTCAAAATTTCCGTGATCTACAATTCCACTGCGAACTTCTCCATTCTTTTCCCTTATTTTCTTCCCGTGTATTATGGGACTATAAAATATGGTCATGATATTTTATAGAGCATGTACAGATTCCGCATTCCATACCTAGCGACATTTTGGATCGCGGGTTCTTGGGCGGGTGGGCTCAAAATTGGGCCTCCATTGTTATGTACCCTACAAATAGCACCCAGAATTCCACGATATACAAATTGACAAGCAGACTTGCAGACTGGCAGACTCAACATTGCACTTCTATTGTTTCGTGTCCTCCAAACACCGCTCCCAGTTTCGCGATATCGAAATTGACACATGAAATGCAGGGCTGGCGGGGTGGAGATTGCCATTGTTTATGGATGCTAATCCCTATGAAGTATCTAACAGTATCTAAAAAATTATTTTGAAGACTAAATTATCTCTTAGCAGTGAGAACTGGACACAGAGGTACAAAACAGTTGGTATTGCACCCTCTGCAATATACAAATTGACTATCGGATTTTTACATAGTTCGCTCTTCCGTGTTACAGATTATGCATTCAAATATTGGGAGCGATACAATTAGAACGTCGGGGCCTCGCGTCTTCTGTAGACACCTTCACAACCTGTTTTGGATCCTCCTGTTGCCGGATTCACAAATGTGTAACCCCAGCGGTTGGCGGGTTGCAATATCTTTATCTCCATCTATATAATCACACAACGAATCCAACCAACCGCTGTTGCTTTCCATACTTGGCCAATTTTATGTCCACGGTTGTCGGGTTGGCGCCAATTTCATCTCCATCTATATCCTTGCATGGCGAATTGGACCGCCCGCTTTTCCTTTTCATACTTAGTGAATTTTATGCTCGTCATTGTCGAGTTGGCGCAATTGAAGTCTGTTCCATTTTGTTCTGTTATACACATCTTCCACTCAAAATTTGTGCAATCCCAACTATTTCGTTCCTCTATGTCCAATTGTCACTATGAAGAGCTAATTTTGTATTCAAAATAATTTTTTAGATACTATTAGATACTTCATAGGGATTAACATCCGTAAACAATGGCAATCTCCACCCCTCCAACCCTGCATTCCGTGTGTCAATTTCTATATTGCGAAACTGAGAGCATTGTTTGGAGGCCACAGAACAATAGAAGTGCAATGTTGAGTCCGCCAGTCTGCAGGTCCGCTTGTCAATTTGTATATCACGGAATTCTAGGTGCTATTTGTAGGGCACAGAACAATGGAGGCCCAATTTTGAGCCCGCTCGCCCAAGAACCCACGATCCAAAATGTCACAATATACAAATTTACTACCGAATTCTGACATCATCCGCTCTTCCGTGTTACAGATTACACATTCAAATGTTCGAAGCGATACAATTAGAACGTCGGGGCCTCGCGTCTTCTGCAAACACCTTCACAGCCTGTTTTCGATCCTCCTGTTGTTGGGTTCACGAAATGTGCAACCCCAGCGTTGACGGGTTGACATATCTTTATCTCCATCTATATAATTACACTACGAATCCGACCGACCGCTGTTGCTTTCCTACTTTGCCAATTTTATGTCCATGGTTGTCGGGTTGGTGCCAATTTCATCTCCATCTATATCCTCGCATGGTAAATTGGATCACCTATTGTTCCTTTCCATACTTAGTGAATTTTATGCTTGCAGTTGCTGAGTTGGCGCAATTGAACTCTATTCCTTTTTGTTCCATTATATACATTTTCCACTCAAAATTTCCGTGATCTACAATTCCACTGCTAACTACTTCGTCCTTTTTCCCTTTTTTTCTTCCCGTGTATTATGGGACTATAAAGTATGGACATGATATCTTATAGAGCATGTACAGATTCCACATTCCATACCTAGCGACATTTTGGATCACGGGTTCTCGGGTAGAAGGGCTCAAAATTGAGCCTCCATTGTTGCGTGCCCTACAAATAGCACCCAGAATTCTGCAATATACAAATTGACAAGTGGACCTGTGGACTAGCTGACTCAACATTGCACTTCTATTGTTCTGTGTCCTCCAAACAGTGCTCCCAATTCCGCGATATACAAATTGACACATAGAATGCAGGGTTGGGAGGCTGGAGATTGTCATTGTTTATGGATTTTAATCCTTATGAAGTATCTAACAGTATCTAAAAAAATATTTTCAATACTAAATTAGCTCTTGGTAGTGACAATTGGACAGAGAGGTACGAAACAGGTGGCATCACACCCTACGCAATATACAAGTTGACTACCGGATTCCGACATCATCCGCCCTTCACTCTACCATGGCTCACCAATGTTTCAAAGTATCTCTCGCTGCCTTCCATCCCCACTAACTTCCTGTCCTTCCGACTGTCCTACCAGACCCTCTTCGTTGTTACGCGCATTGCAATCAAAAAGTTCTGAAACATACAATTTGACCCTCGCGCCCTCACCTTCAACGGTTGTACCTTGCAACCCTATTTTGTAGCTATTTTTTTCCCGTGCCCGCGACCTCTGTACTTTCTTACTATGCAATTAGAAACCTTTCATGCTAACAACTGACCATGCAGGAACTGTCAACATTTTCATTAATGGGAGAAATGGTCGAGGAGATCTCCCATTTTTACGCATTAAACCAAGATGTGCGGAGAGTTATTTTGTCCCTTCCGATTGTTCATCTTGAACACGCGTCGTCGTGTTGGGCGGCTCAAGAAATCTACAATGCTTAATCAGTGATTGAAATATCTGCCATGTTCGCATTTTCTATGTATGCAATTACTAGTTTTTAATGTCAACAAGGCATTATGCAACAGCAGTCCAAATTGTCATTAATCAATGAAAGTCTCGAGGACATCTCCAATTCACATGCTTTGGACCAAAGTTTGCGCAGGGTTATATTATCTCTTCAAACTTTTCATTTCATTCATCATCTGGAGCAAACAAACGTTCTTGTAGACTTATGGCAGTAGGTAGACAACAATTTTGTGGAGATATAGTAAATATGTTCGCACACGAGGACCAAAACTTCCAGTGGTCCATGGCATACTTTTACTATTCATCCCATTCCACCCAAAACGAAGTGATTTGGAACTTTGGAATCGCTCGTGTAGGCTGCTTCCCTGAGGTTTTTGACTGTAAGGAGGTGGTCTCTTGGTGCGCCAAAAAATATATTCCAAGCCAAATAATTATTCCACTACGCAACCATTCTCTTGTTTCTTTGTCACCTCAGGTCTTTCACGAGATGTTAAAATTGTCGAAGCCAACATTGACGTTCAGAGGAAAACACTACAAGTGGTTTCTAGAAAAACATGAGAATGGGATGGACATCTTAGCTGACTTCCTCGAAGACCCGACAACAGTTCCTAAAGATATCACAAGGTTGCAGGTAAGTTCCTTTAGAAATCCATTCCAGGAAATTGCTTGGTTGTCTACAAGAATAACGGGACAGGCATCCACGATAAGAATTTCCCATATAATTATTTTTATTTTGTATTTCACAGTCAAGGAACAATACATTTTCGATTGGGGGAAGCTAATTTCCATTGAGCTCTATTCCCAGTTGTCATGATTCAAAGAATCGAATAAATTTTATATGTCATCCTACTTAATTTTCGCAATTTTGCATTGTTGTCTGTTTCCAAAACTTTCTCTTTCTGATAAAATAACTGTGGATTCGACCCAGTAACATTCTAGTACGAGGCCCTGTGGAGACACAAGGCCTCCCATTGTTTTTATGAAGCTTTTAATGCCTTTGTCTCAGTTTTCAAAGATTTATTGTTAGGCAAGGATGCTCTATGGATGTTTGGCCACGCAACCAAGTTTTTGAACAGGAAGGGCACACTTGAGCAAAAGGAAAATCACAGTGTCTTCATGGTCTTTGGCTCTAAGGAAAATCCTACCTTCCTTCCATGCCACATCATGGATAAGATGTTTGTTGAAGAAATAGCAAGGAAATACAACCACTGGTTGCATTTTTTCCATGAGAAGAAAAAAAACCAGTTCATTCCTCTGCCCTGGAAATTCAGAGACTTCGTGTGCAGAAACATCAACAAGATTGACGAGTTTTCTGCCCATTTCAAGAAATTGAACCTAACGTACGCTGAAAGCCTAAAGAGAACATTTACTGGTTGTTGGCTTTAACACTTCTTTTATCCATAGACACCTCATCCAAGACAGGGACAATGTCGACAATATTCCTGCTTCGTCCAATTGCGACGCAGAGACATTGCAAAGCGTGACTGAATTGTACAAATAACATGGAAAAGTATCCGGTGAGAAATTACCCAGTCCCCCTCCAACACTCCCAAGAGCACGACATCACAGAGCATCGCTTCGACGGTTCACCCCAGTAAGAAAGCAACCCAGAAATGTTTGAATGGAGGAGGAGATAAGAACCCTCCTCGCATAAATATTGATAGTTCTCCCAAAATTCCACTAGAAAAGAAGAGAAAAAACAATGTAGGGCAGGCCAAGGAACCCAAAATTCAAAGTGGAAAACTGCAACTTGAAATTGAAACTAAGCACATGTAGAGAATTGGGTCGTCCGCGGTGGAAATATCTGAGATCGAATTTTTTGACGTAGATGAATCCTTTGTAATCCAGAGTGCTATTTTTGACAGCCTATCTAAAAGTATGGTCATTGCAAATAAATATGTGACAAACAGGAAAGGCAAATCTCGCACAGAGATTAACTTTAGGGAAATGCGGTCGTCCCAAATCTCCTCATTTCACTAGGTAACCAGTGAAATTCTTCATGATTCCATTGGAGGAATTGAGACGAAAAATGCCAATCCGAAAGACCGCCTCAACGAATATGAGCAGGCTTTCATTGCAACCCCAAAATTTGCCAATCTTTTGGAAAAAATCATGCCTGCTACCACTGCAGCCAATATGAAAGAATCATCTACCCTCCTTGCATGATCTAGATCCCTTGTAGAGAATAACATCAACAAAAGAATGCAGCTACTTACTGAAGCCTGGGAAACATCACAAAATTCAGTTTCCTTCGGAAAGAAGGACAATGATTTCCTGCAACATTTGGAGGCAAATTTAAGAAATGAACATAATTTCTTTGATCAGCTACTGGCCCCTTTTGCCAACTATGTCGTAAAAACATCAGAACTGAAAAGAAGACAAGAGAAACTCCCCTCCCCAAACCGGACCAAAAAGGTAAAAGCATGCTGGAAAAAGAAAGTTGACAACCTGGAGCTCATTGTCAAATCATGTAAATAAGTCATATAAGAAAAGGAAGATTTATTCACAAAC
>JASDQU010588010.1:35459-47168 GCA_032191745.1 Picea mariana | reverse complement strand
CGACATGAGGTTGATGTGTGGGTGGTGTATTGACATCCAAATTATTAGGTGCAACTGAAACATTGGGAGGATTCAGGATCACCGGAGTGGGGAACAACCAAACTGGTAATCCAATAGTGATTCCTGGAAGACTCAGTGTGGCAACATATGGAGGACCAAAGTTTCCAAATGAAGGAAAGGTATAAGGTTCCCCAGGAGAAGGGGTTCCTCCATTGGTACTCCTAGGATTTGATGCCATTAACACTGACTCGACCTAAGGTCCACTAAGTAAAAAAAACAACACACGCTACGAATCTAATAAGCAATCAATCAAACAAACCTTCCTACGATGAAACCACTAGTTGGTGATGAAATCCAACGTCGTGAGATCAAAATAGGAAGGGGCGGGGATAGAGCGGGTGGATCAGTTATGTTGGCAACCTACTTAATGGACTTATGCCTTGGTGCAAGCTTCCACACAATAATTGTGGATTTACCCTCCAAGGAGCCCGAGTGAGTTTGACCAACGTCTGTTCCAGGTACAGTGAGACTTCCCTTCACCGTCACCTTGTGTGAGATCCTAAATATTATGGCTACTAAGGTCACCAACTCGTAGTCATCCCCTAGGTGGGTACAGTCGACAGTCCAATCGAAACATATGGGCAAGATAACAAGTCTGAAATCAAACCGAAAGGCTCTCACACATAATCGTGGGTATACCTCCCAGGGACCCCCAATATATGATCCGACTACTACAAACAGTTGAACCACGGAGGGATAATCTCCTTAACTCACCCGAATGCGACCTCGTGCGTAACCTCTATGTGAGAGGAGGATCCTAGGCAGACTAATATGACAATTGGATTTAACTCTCCCTACCGCAAGATACTAAGTTTGTTCTATAGCTTTGGAAATTTATCCTTTCAAGCTATTCTAAAGCCCTACACCTTAAACTAATGTAGGTTTGCTAACAAAGATGTAAAAAGTCTGATAAATTTTAGTTAAGCATTGATNAATGGCTGTTGTTTACTCAGAGGGTGTATGAAAGTGAAATTGATGGAATGATGACTCGATTCCCAAAAATATGCATGAAATATGATAAACAATCATTTCTTTTCAATGAATACCTATTTAAGGGAAAGAGGAAGAGTCATTTTCACTATCAAACACTTGATAAGGAATGCCCTCAATCAATTTTGTTCTCAATTAAATCCAATATGATGCTACAACATTTCATAAATGAAAACTAATACGCAAACTAATCATTAAGATGTACTTTTTTCATTTTCATGTGAATGATGATCAATTCAATGAAAAACTTGTCCTGCCAACTACCCTTTCAGATCAAGGAGATTCGGACCATTAAACGCAGATTTCTCACAAACAACACACCCTCTTGCAATCAAACCAGAGAAAGAAAATAAAAAATGCAAAAGGAAGGAGAAAGTGATTGGATCATATGACCTCAAAGGACCAAATGAGAAGAGTTACAGACTTCTGGTGTCCTTCACTAGAGTTCCCGCTCAATCGGATAGGAGAGAAGAAAGCAAGGGATCGATTTCAAGCTCTCAACAATAAAAACTCAAAAATAATGAAGAAGGGCATAAAATATTAACAACAAGGTGTTTAATTCTCAAGAGGAATCATGTCAAAGGTCAAAGGAAGAATCATTGAATCACAAAGCAGCTCAACAAGTGAAAAAACAGGGTTTGGACCTCCAAAAAAGACAATTTTTGAAGAGATTTTTTGCAATAAAGGGCTGGCGCTCTGCTATAAGGTCCACTAGAGAATTATAAATCTCTTTATAACACTTCCAGGGAGCACTAGTGCTCTTTTAACACATCCATAGGGGCGCTAGGCTTGAAAATCTCATGAAAATGTCCAAAAGTCCAAAATTTCAGTCGAATTTTGGCAATCAAGCTGAGTGTGATGGGGTAAAGAGTCAACCAACAAGTGAAATCAGATATGAAGGGGTTAACAAGGTATAATAAAACAAAAGGTAAGACAAGGACTATAAGGAAAAACAAAACTAAGAAAGTTCTGATTCTCCCCAGTGGAGTTGCCAGTTTCTGTTGAAGGAAAATCTCCCTGCAGACAGGTAGATCTCCTCAAAGAGATAGACTCTTAACTCTAAGACATAAAGTGTTTATCATGGTCATTGACTTCCTTTTATATCTAGGTGGACTAGTGTGTGAGAAGGAAGGAGAAGAGGAGTACATTTAATCGGTGTTTGTCCCTGCATGCTCTGAGTTGAGCTCCAATCTTTCGCTCCTCGATAAGCCCTGTAGACAAATAAAGTACGACCACTTCCTACTCTATCAAGATTAGTCTGAAATAGGTCTATCTACTAAAGGGACAAATTCATGTGAGATTGAACACGAATTAGAAAGAAATAGGCCAAGCAAATTATATTAATGAGGACAAAACATTGCTTACAGTCGTAGATGGATTGCAGCAGTTTTGTCAAGTCCTCCTTGTCTACCCCTTGCTCAAAATATCCACGATCCGAATGAGGATAGATTCACCAATTTCTCCCTATGCGATCATAGGTCTCTTGCTTCCAAAATATCTCTATTCTAGCACCACTTATAAGATCATAAGTATGGTGTGATTCTCTCCTTTCCAGTCCCCTTTCACCATTAGAAAGCTTGCTTATATAACATTGGAGAGGCTAAACAACTTGAGATATCCTTGGGGAAGGTGAGGATTTTCCTCCTTCAGTTGAGGATCTTCCCTAAGATCATGGCTGGACTAGGGATTCGATCTCAACTGCCTTCTAAGAATGAAAAGATCCTTCCCCCATTCATCTCAACAACTTAACTACTGCCCAGAATAGGCAGCGCTCCCTCAATAGGGCCATCAGAGTGTTGTAGTGCTCCCTAGTAGGCTTTAGAGGAGTGCCAGCGCTCCTGAGGGTAGGAGAACTCTTGCAAAAAGGCCAAATAGCTTTATAACACTCCCAGACAGTGTAAGGGGGGGTGCCAGCACTCCCAGAAGAGGTGTAGGGGAGCTCTCCCCTCCAAAAACTCAGTTTTTGAGGTGCTTTCAGATGGAAAAAGGTTTGTAAGCCTGCCGAGTCATTTATCCTCTTCCAAATCAAATGTTTGAGGTGTTTCAAGTGTCCTTATCTTGTCGTTATAGGCACGACATAGGCATCATGGCAGCATGCTTTCTTTGACACTTGCAACACTTGTGAGCAACATGCGACACTTGCAACCTTGTGAGCAAAATGCAACAATTGTGACCTTGTGAAAAAAATGCGACACTTGTGACCTTTGTAATGACGACACTTGCGACACTATCAAAGTGAGTAATTTTGATGTGTAACAATCTCCCAATATCTTCAGAAATTTCTCCAATAGTATTTTTCAAGCAAACTTTGAAACTGTCCACCTTTACAACACCAAAAGTAAAACACAAAGTAAACCCTCTTCTGAAATAACTAATAGTGTGCCCCCAAAACAATTGAAACAAGATGAAACAAAATAGAATTTACCAGCCCCATTTTTAGAGTATGATTTGATTGAAGACCTAAAGAAACTCAGGGATAGTATTTTTTTTACGAACTTTTGAAATTCCCTCTTCTTCTGCAGAAAATGCTTCAGAACATCGCAGAAAATAGTAATAAAAACAATCTAAACAACAAGAAAACTGTAGAAATCAGTTCTAAAACAGCTCAAAAAATCCCTGCTAAAATGACACCTAAACCCCCAGATAAAAGGGATCTCACTGAAAAAACTGTATCAAATGTAGATAAAGTAATTTGAGGGACAACGGCTAAAAATCAGTAGAATTATATTGTTAATACTCGCAAAAATGTCGCACCTTTCTTGTTAACTTTTGAAAATTTCAATAGAAATGTACATAATTGCATTGTAGATTCCGGTGCATCATCAAATGTGATGCCCTTGTCTGTTTGCCAAAAAAAAAATGCAGAAGTTCAGCCTTCTAGTCTTAAAATCATTCAACTCGATTGGACGAATGTTTAGGTAATTGGTGAACTAAAGAATGTGCTTGTTAGGTTCTATTCTAATCCTAAGGTTCACCAGATTATTGACATCATTGTTGTTGACATCCCTAAAGTATATGGTTTATTTTTGAGTAGGGATTGGTCCGAGAAACTACATGGTTACTTTGCCACATATTGGTCGCATTTATGGCTGCCAGAAAATGGACAGCTAAAGAAAATTAGGATTAACCGTGAACGTTATCTCAAGAACACCGTGATAGATTTGAATGATGCTAATAAAACATTTACTTCTTCCACTAATTCACTTGAAATGTAGGGAATGAACACCTTCTTCGGTAACTTCATGGCCAAAACTTCCCCCATCACCGATCCGAAACAACAATCAGAGCTCATGACATGTACTCAGTCAACAACTTTATTGAATGTGCCAAACACTGTCGATGAAGCTCATATATGGTCACTTTACTTCGATGGATCTAAATCCAAAGAAGGAGCTGGTGAAGGATGTGTACTCATCGACCTGGCATGTAATAAAACTTTCATCGCCTATCGATTAGAGTTTGAATGCACTAACAACACCACCGAATATGAGGCACTCTTGCAAGGACTCATGAAAGTTGTAGATATGGATGTAAATAACTTAATAGTATTTGGTGATTCATAAATTGTGGTCAGGTAGGTAAGAAATTACATACATTGCCTATCACCACACCTAAAAATTTACCAAACTGAGGTATGGAATCTAATGCACAAATTTTCAGCATTTAACATCAATTCCATTCCTAGATTAAGTAATTCTGAGGTTGACTTATTGGCTAACGTCGCTTCTAAACTTTTGCCCGCAGAAGGCCTTTCTCCAAATGCATTTTTGATTGAGTTATTGTTCAGACCATCAATCCCAGACAACATTACTAATTCGAGAGTGTTTGATGATGATCAATAGATCATCAAATTTTTGCATATGGAGGACACTTTCCAAGGTGCAATTATCGATGAAGGCACTCACGATGAAAATCTTCGCAATTTCACGGTAATCAGAGCCTAGATCTCCCAAATCGACATCTGATCTGGTAAACTCTATTCCTAAATACGTGGTAAGATTATAGAGGTTTTATGATTTGCCTGATAAATTCAGAAGGTCAGTAAATTGTAAAACGATTAGTTCTTCCTTGACTCATGAAACAATAAATATAGGGACTAAAGATAATCCACAAAATATCAATTTGGGGATGGGATGATCCGAGAAAGAACGGTCCACTTTTATAAAACTGTTTAGAAAATTCAAGGATGTCTTTGTCTGGACATGTGATGATTTGAAAACTTTTGACCCTAATATAATACAACATATCATCCCCATGAAACCCGAGACTCAACCTTTTCAGCAGAAGCTGAGAAAGATGCACCCTAAGTTGGAAGCAACTATCAAGAAATAACTAAATAAATTATTGAATGCAAATATAATATTCTGAGTGAGACACACACAGTGGGTGTCTAATCTAGTTCCTGTAAGGAAGAAAAGTGGCGAAATTCGACTTTGTGTCGATTTTCGTAACTTGAACTGAGCATCTGACAAAGACAATTATCCAGTTTCTCCAATGGAACAAATTCTTCATCAGGTATCTGGTTCCAAAAGACTATCACTGCTAGATGGTTTTTTGGGATACAACTAGGTCCTCATGTCTCCACCAGACCGGTTAAAAACCACTTTTCGTACCCCATGGGGCACTTGCACCTACAGGAAGATGCCTTTTGGGCTTATAAATGTCAGGTCCACTTTCCAAATAACAATGGATATTTCTTTTCGTGGTATCATAAATCAATCTGTAGTGGTGTATCTTGATGACGTTACTGTTTTCTCCAAAAACAAGAAAGATCACTTGTCTCACCTTAGGTCTATCCTAGAACGATGCCGCAAGTACGACACATCTCTCAACCCTAAAAATTCAATATTTGTAGTGGAACAAGGAAAAATTCTTGCATTCATAGTATCCAGTGAAGGGATGATCATATATCCTGAAAGAACTCAAGCCATTCCCAAACTTCCTCCCCCCTCCTCCAAACAATCTATGCAATCCTTTTTAGGCCAAATTAATTTTGTCAGACGTTTTGTCCCAAGTGTCTTAGAAATGGTAAGGCCATTGCATAATTTAATTAAAAAGGATGCTTAGTATCGTTGGGGACCATAGGAAAATCAAGCCTTTGATTCCATAAAAAAATCCATAGTGGAAGCCCCTTCCTTGATGAGTCATGATTTCCCACAAGAATTCACTCTTTACACTTTCGCCTCTGACCGATCTTATGTCGCTATGTTGACCCAAAAGAACATTGAAAGCAATGAAATCCCCATTGCCTTCATGAGCTCAAACTTCAAATGAGTTGAGCTTAACTACCCAACTGTATATCAACAGGCTTATGCAATTTTCAAAGAAGTGAAACATTTCCGATCATATTTGCTGAAATCTAGAACTAAAGTCATTGTGCCTTATCCAGCTGTTAGAAACTTGTTAGTACAAAAGGAATTGGGTGAAAAACGGGAAAAATGTATGACATCGTTAAAAGAGTATGACCTCGAGATAACCCATGCACAAATTGTCAAGGTCAAGGCCTATGCAAACTAGTGGTTGATTCAGTTGAAGAACAACATAGTCAAATTAATGTCTTAACTGTAAATCAGCATAGTGAAAATCAGATCCGATGTACACAAGTTGTTTCTAATTCTTGGTTTGATGATATTAAGTTTTATTTAACACACATTTCTTCTCCTCACCATCTCAATCCAAAAAAGAGAAGAGCATTAAGACTAAATTATGCACCTTTCCAGTTGGTAAATGACGTATTATTCCGTAAGAATTTTGATAGTGTTCTCATGCATTGTTTGGAAAGAGATGAAGTAGAGAAAGTATTATATGAATTGCATACAGGTGAATATATTGGGCACTTCGGTGGAGAAACCACTGCTCACAAGGTATTAAGATCTAGGTACTATTGGCCCACGTTGTTCAAATATGCCCATTCGTTATGTCGTAAATTCATAATCTGCCAAAAGGATGTTGGACGAGTAAAAAAGGAAGCATTCCCTTTGTAGTCTGTCTCGGTGGATTCACCTTTTTAGTAGTGGGGTATCGATAGCATAGGGCCAATTAAACCCACTTCTTCACAGAAGAATAAATACATAATTACAACAACGGATTATTTTACCAGATGGTCAAAGATTGCACCGCTAAAAGTGGTAAACACTAATCATGTGATATATTTCCTTGACACAAATATCATTACTAGATTCGTCATTCCCGAATGTTTGGTATTTGATAATGCTTCTTACTTTTCATCCCTCGATATGAGTGTTTTTTCTTTGGAGAGAGGGATCAAACTTAAGTATTCTGCCAACTATTACTCCCAAAGAAACGGCCTAGCAGAATCCACGAATAAAAATTTGATAAAAATCATCAAGAGGACAATTTTTGAAAACCACAAAAATTGTCACAACACACTTTTTAATGAACTCTGGGCTGACAGGGTGACACCAAAATCTTTTGTTGGTAATTCCCCTTTCTTCCTTGTCTATGAAAGAGAAGCAATTCTCACTTCTCATGTTTTGCTTCCCTCTCTACAATTATCGCAGAATGTTCAGAAAGAGGAATTCCTTCCTCTTGAAAGTTGAATTAATGCCTTGTTGAAACTAGAAGAAGTGAGAACACAAGAAAAAGAGAGATTGGATCAACATCAACAGATTGTGAAAGGATAGTTTGATTCAAACTCTACTTCGGATAGAAACTTTGAGGTAGGAGATTTGGTTCTCAAGTGGGATAAACCTCACGAAGGGAAAGGGGAACACACCAAGTTCTAGAACCTATGGTTGGGGCCTTTCGTCATCACTGAAAAATTAGGTCCCATCTCCTTCAACCTGCAGAGTTTGGAGGGACAACCAAACACCTTCCCGGTGAATGGCCAAGCTCTCAATAGGTATCTTTCCTAATAAAGTTTAGACCCACCTTTGTACATATTTTTTCTGTTTTCATTTTGTTTTCTAGTTCTTAGTTCTTTTCATTTTGTTTTTTTTTGTTTATCTCTGGATAATCTTATGTTTGTGTCACCTTTTAGTTCATAAAGGGAAACCAAAATGGCTCATTATGAAGAAAAAATTAAGGTCTTTCAAAGCATCAATGTTGTAACTTGTTGAAACGTAGATTAGCTGAAGAAACTTTCTATTAACGATAGGTTTCCTGGTTTCAATTTATAATTATGAGCAGACATGACATATTTAAAGCTATTTATGTTGTCCCTGTTTTAAACAAAACAACTCAAGTATGCCTTCCTGTCCTCGAAATTCTAGTTTCATCAGAAAAATATTTTCAGATCATAATGAAGGTTATCAGGAAATGAATTAAAGGCTGAAAAATATCAAGTGTTCTAAAAACTGAAATTTTTAGCATCACCCCACTCTTCTGAAAGTCCATTAAATTTATGCCAAATTGAAAATAATTTCCAGAGAGTTGTGGGAAGTTTTTGTAAACCCACCGAGATATTGAACATGTGTGCTGGCAGTGGGATATGCATACATGATGCCAAGACAATTTCATCGGGGTATTGAACAGGCCTGCTGGCAGTGAAGCAATGTCGGGTTCAAGAAAATTATCAGGTATAAATTTTGATATCAGTCATAAGTACCCTTTGTTTATACTAAAATTTCTTGGACAGGGTAGAGGTGATGGAGTGGGGTAATTGACACCCCTGTCGAGGCTATAGATGTTTGTTGGCAAGAGTGACCCTGTCAATAGTATCAAATCCATTGTCTTAAATATCGTTTCTCTCATAATTAAAATTTGTTACCAGAATTCATTTGGACAGGAAGATATCTGAAGTTGGACTATGTAATGATTGTTGAAATTTGATTGAGATGCTTGATTTCCTTCACCTATTATTTGATCTGTAATCATTCTAAGCAGTCCTAACATGAACTCATCAGTGATGCAAAGATAACTGCTTCTCCCAGCAAGTCACCACTATTGGCAGCCCTACATGTTCTTGCTTTTTGAATGAAAAATAACACTTCCTATAGCTACCATCACCTCATCCCCTAAATATTGCTATTTGAGGGTGATTGTTGGGTTATAAAAACAAAGATATTCGATTATTATTGTTTTACATTTATCTTGCATTTTCATGCTTGATTCATGACTATAGCCATGAATCAAGCATGCAAATTTGATTTCACATTATAGTCCTATCCAAGACTTGGTTTTTAAAACATCAATGGGCTTACATCTATCTCATTTTAATAATTTTTCTGAGCTTATCATATACCAATGAAATGATTATGTTGAGTTTCTCTTAGACTGTAAGCTAATCTTTTGGATACTTTGTAAATATGCCAAGAATTTATTGACATTTGGACTATAATGCTTGTTCATTTAACATTCTTGGTAAATCAACTTTGATTTTAATTTTTTATTTGCATTTGGGTTGTAAAAGCGCATCCTCTCCTAACCTTTGCAAATCGAGTTTACCCATTATGTGTCATGAGAATTAAACGCACCTGGAACGTACCCTATACTTCGTTTTAGTTGGTAGTTTGAATTGACAGATCCCTCATTATGAGCTAGGGTCTTGAGTTATGCTCTGTACTCAAAGAATTCATGACTAGAAATGCCCGATTTTCATGACTGAAACCCCTATTGCTTATGTTATGGTTGCACTGGTGCATTCCTAGTTTTTCTTCCATCGTTTTAGCTTTGGCTTGTCTCCTTCACTACTATCTCCTAAGAAAAAAATGAGCTTGGGTCTTCTTTGTTACCTTCATTTTTAACCCTTATGGCCCTTGTCATCTGAGTTGAGCCAAATGGCTCCCAAACTTTGTTTTTGTATGATGATGCAAGTGATGATTTGAAGAGCCAAGGTTGGGATGTGTTTATTAAGAAATTCCAGGGTTATAACTTGCAAGTGGCCAAATAATTCACCCTCACATTTGATGGATGCAGAGCCAAGGTGGGTGATATTCAGCAGGAGATCATCAAAAAATTTCTATGTGAAGTGACAGGGCTCCCTCTCACTGGTCAAAAGTGGTTTAAAAATTTGAAATTGGACAAAGTACCTTGGAGTTTGTTCGTCACCTCCAGAAATATTCACTATTGTGACAAAGGTATTCCGATCTCCCTGCTCAAGATTAGATGGCATGGTTTGTTGGCAGTGTTAAGACATTTTATTACCTGTGAAGGCCATTTTGGCTTGGTTTTCCTTTACCACATACGATTTCTCATGAATTTTATTGGATTCCATTTAAACATGTCGTTTTACTTGCTAAGAAGTTTGTATAAAATGTCAAAGAGATATTTTTGTAGGAAAATCTCCCTGTGGACAGGTAGATTGCCTCAAAGAGCTTGACCCTAACTCTAAGACAGAAAATGATTAACGTGGACACTGACTTCCTTTCAAATCTATACAAACTAACACATGAGAAGGAAGGAGAACAAAAGTACCTCTTTATCGACGTTTGTCCCTGCACGCTCCGAGTTGAGCTCCGATCCTTTTCTCCTCGCTGAGTCCTCTAGACAAACAAGATACGACCACTTCCTACTCTACTGATATTAGCTTGAAAATAGATCTATCTATCAATGATAAGTTCATGTAAAATCAGACACAAACTAGAAAGAAATAGGCCAAGCGTGTCATATTAATGAGAATAACAACATTAGTACTTACAATCGTAGATGCGAATGCGACATCTTCGTCAAGTCCTCTTCGTCTAACCTTTGCTCAAAAGATTTACAACCTGGATAACAGCAGCTTCACTGATCACTCTCCTTTGGCTGACTGTGTGTTTCCTATGAGATCATAGGTTTCATGCTAGCAATTCTTCCTCCCTTTTCACCATCATAGAGCTTTCTTATATAGGTTAAGAGGAGCTTAACCTCTTGAGTTATCTTTAGAACAGGTTGAGGAACCTCCTCCTTAGATCAAGGATCTTCTGATGAAACCAAGAATTCAAATGCAACTACCTTCTAAACTTGAAAGACCCTCCCCTTATTCTCCTCAATGGTTCAACTACTGCCTCAGATTAGGCAACGCTCCCTCAAAAGGGGCATCAGAGCACTGTAGCACTCTCTAGGAAGCTTGAGGGAAGAGCCAGTGCTCCAAAGGTGGATAACACTCCTTCAGAAGGGCATGAGAATGTTATAACGCTCCCTGAAGCCTTATAGGGGAGTGCCAACACTCCCTAGACTGATATAGGGGAGCGCTCACCCTCAGAACCTTTGATTAAGAGCTCTTCTCAGGTGTCAAGAGTTCCTTGACTTCAGTTAATCAATTCCTCTTCTCCAAATCAAGTGTATGAGATGTTTTATGTGCCTCCTTAGTGTCGTCGGCATGGAAGTATGCTTTAACAGCGTTTGCGACACTTGCGAAAGTTGCAAGGAAGATGTGACACTTACGACAATTGAGAGGAACATGCGACACTTATCCAGTTGAGTAATTTTGACATGTAATAGATTGCCCCCCAAAGTATGAAGTTAGAAGATACATACTGATAACTGAAATGATTTGTAGACATTCAAGAAAGGGTATAGACTCGAAGAACCTGACAGAAGCTGCACACAAACATCCAACAAATATCATGACATATTTCAAAACCCAAGGCAGGCATACCTATGCTTGGGTGATCAAGACTTGCAAGATATGGCCGCCATAAAATACATTGCGGATCCATAATTGTATTGATAAAAGGGTATAGCCATCGAATATACAATGTGGATCTATACTTTGAT
>JASDQU010588010.1:16853-30164 GCA_032191745.1 Picea mariana | reverse complement strand
TGAAAGAAATGCTCGCCATGTTGAGTTGATTCACACCTACCTACCCTAACTGATGAAAAAACTGTCAATCAAGTGAAATCAAAATGCTAATGCAACCATGCAAGCACTTTATCCATTGTTTTCTTTCTTTACACATGGTTGCTCCAAAGCCTGTTTACTGATAATTCATTCAAAAATTTATCTACAAATTCAAATCTCAAAAAATAAAAAAAACATTGGGACTGTTTAGCGCCTCCAACAAAACTGCAAATGGATCCTTAAAAACATGCATAAAATGACAATCGTGTTTCACCCCTTCCACTACATCCTTGTTTTCATGTAATTCAACATGTTGATTGCCACAAAGAGGCTGAAAAATCTGCCGAGACTGCTGGAAATAACAATCTTCTGAATTAGAAGACAATGATGGCTGAAATGAAACCCTTGGTGGCAAGCAATCCATATCTAACACCGACATTGATTGACCATCATCTTCATTTCCAAGCTGGTAGTTGATCACAGGATGCAAATATGAACTGAAATAACCTTCCATGTAATCAACAACAAGGTCATTAAATGTATGAAAAGGTTGTTGGTCCTCTTCACTGATAACAATTTGCTCAAGTAAAACAGTGTCACTGTGAATGCAGTCAGACTTCCTTGCTTCCTTTGTTATCTCATGATTTACTTTCAACAATTTAAAGGAAGAAAAACATAATGGAAGATAATTTTCATCGGCAAAAATTTTCATTGGCAAGTCCACTGCTTTCTTCATATTCAACATCATGCCTGAATGATTTCTGATTTGAAACATTATAAACATTTTTCTTCAGCAATTTGAAAGAAGAAAAACACAATGGCAAATTTCTTTCACATGATTCAAAAATTTCTTCATTTTCTTCACTTCTATCATATGCACATTTGTCAATTTCTTTGGATTGCTGAAAACAATCATTTTCAGATTTGGAAAGTGCAAATGCTTGTTATGAAAAGTCAACCTCATAGTCATCATTGTACTCATCATACATGGGTTTGCCAAAAATCTCTATAATGTCATCAAACAAGAAAATTGAGGCAATGACTTGTTCTTCTGCAGGCTGATCTGCAAATTCACATTCATGGCTATCTACAAATGCATATATAAAACAATCGGTTTCTTGCTCATGATGACATGGATCCAAATTTAAATCAATATCAAAATAATTCGGGAGAGTAGTTTTCTCTTCAAGCTACTCATCATTCTTTGCAAACACATCCTAATAACATCCTTCAAGAAAACTTATGACATGATCAACCTCCTGCATATTATGCACAGTCTTTGGTTCCTCAGCTTTCAATTCCTCATCCAAATCTAATTTTGCAACTTCTTACATTCTTGAATATTGTTTGCAACTTCCAGAGCATTATTGAACATCTGCTGCAAAGACATAGACTTCCTCTCCATCAGAAGAAAATATAAGTTTGATTGAAAGGTTGTTATGTAATGGAGCATGGTAGCAACTTCAGAAGGTTGGACTTCTTTAGGAAGTTTGTAATAAAGACTAGAAAACCTCCTACTGAAATTTGATATGGTTTCATCTTTCATTCTTCTCATGGCGTAGAAATCTGAAAGGAGTAGATCCCATGACTTTCTCTCACGCCAAAATCTACAGAAAGCTTCCCTCAATTCATCCCACGAGATAATCGACTAAGGCTGCACATGTCTGAACCATGCTTTGGCATCTCCTTGTAATGATTGAGCAAATGTTCTCATACATACATCATCTTGTTCAATTTCCAACAGATCTATAAAATACTCAAAATCCTGAATGTGTTTTTCAGTCGTGGTGTTCTTAAGCTCTCCATCAAATTTGGGAAGATACTTGACATGCTTTGAAGGAAAATCATGAAGAATAGAAGACAACTTTAAAGCTTTGTATCTCTCCTGAATCTTGGAAGGTGTTGGATTGTGTACATGAGATGTTAGATCAGCTTTAGAGTCTCTAGGCTCACTAGCTTTATTATGGTTGTCATATGACTCAAATGAAGGATCTTGATCAAGATTAGTAATATGTGAAGAAGATATATTCACAGTTTCAAAAGAAGGATTTGCAAATATATATTTTTGGTCCTCATTAGAATATAAAATTTAACATGCTCTAGAAAAGACAAGAGGCACTTAATGAATATGAATAAAATTTCTTGAAATAAATTTGCACTTTGATACTTGACTATTTGTACCTTCATTTTGTTGTTAAAAGAGCTCATCCTCCAGTGGAGTCCTTGAATTTCATTGAAGCTTGGTTGGAGTTTCCAGGTGGAAATGTACAACCTTCTTGTGTCTGACCTCTGTCCACCATAAAAAATCAGGTCTAAACCTTGTTGTTTCTCCCAGGGAAAATGCAACTTTCATTCCCCGACAACGACACCGAAATGTTAACACTCTGTAAATTGCCCTGGCTGTGGAGGCAAGTCATAGAGGTAACCACAAACCAACTTATAGGCTAAAAGCTAGCCCTTCCAACCCAGAGAGGGATCTCTCTTTATAGATCAGTCAATAATGACATGCTATCTAATCAATATAATGGCTAGATCATTGATGAGGATAGGGTAGAAAATGGGGTTTGGTTGGGAAAAAGGAAAAAGACCATTGGGCTATGGAGTCAAAGATTGAAAACGAATGAAACTAATGTCTGGTAGAATATATAACCTCTAAGAGGAACAAAGGCTAAATTAGGTGGATGAAACCTTTAGTTTCGAATTTGTTGTAGGGGGTGAAAGAGGAAAAAGGCAACACATAACATAATCAGAGCACCATATAGATTAATTCTGAACTAGTTAGGAAGAAAGGACATAGTTTAAATTCTTTGATTCTAGAGCACCATTTAGATGAATTCTACACTCTTAAATATCAATTTAAACATAGGAAAAAATGAGATGCAAGTAGGGACACAAGAGATACATACAAAATATAAGAAACACATTGTCATCTCATCACCATTAGAATATTTTTCATGAAGGTTCATGACTTCTGCATTTTTATTTCATCGAGATTCAAAAATTTACAATGAAGATAAAAAATACTAAAGTTTTGCCAACTCGCCCCCCTTTTGCACCTTAAAAGTGCTCAAATATATAGATAAACACCCTTACTAAGCTAGAGAAGTCGAACTACCCTACTATCCTATGATTTTGGATTTGATTACATAAAAAAGAAGACAATTTGTAAACTACTTGTTAAAAATAGCAAATTCGTTTTGCTTGAAAATAGGGGTGAAATATAACATCGTATCTATCGAATAACAATATATTTTACAAAATGGGGAGAGGTTTTTGGAGATGAACCTGTGGTTGAGAAAAAACTCTTCCATTTTTTGAAAATTACTCTCCATATTCTTGGGATCCGCACCCAAAGATGATGACTAAAACAAGAAAACATTAAATGATAGAATCTGGAAAAATGGGCCGTAAAGATTCGTTTGAATATCTCAAACTATGAAACCTGTGAAAAACATGAGAGAGGTTTTTGTTATTGAGATCATGCTTGACAAAAACCTCTCTATGTTTTTCCAAAATCCTCTCCAGTTGCTCAGTAAATGATCTTGAAGTTGATTTCAAAAACAATCATTTCTAGAACTTGCGTAGCGTGCCCTGTAGACTTTGCATAGTGTGTTTGATTTATTCATTAAAATCAATTTTGGAGGTGGTTGCAACACTGATGGAGGCTCAAAATCACTACTAGATCATCCACCAATCATTTCACGATGTCCTTTAACCCTCTGTGTACCTACAACACTTGCGTAGTGAACTGGTGTGATGCGTTGTGTAAATGCATCCTTCAGCATTTACATAGCTCGCTTTGCACAACATAACTAGTTTTTCCTTCAAAACTCATCCAAATGGTATCCAAAACATCTGTGAAGACTACTCATGAATTATGGGCCAAAAACCAATCATTTCCCAGCTTTTACCATCTTTAAATATGCTTGTAGAATTTGCGTAGCGCAAGGTCACTAGGCAAACTCTGTATAATGCAGTTTTCCAAAAAAAACTCAAAACTGGTGTATTTTCAAAGGTTCTTCAAAAAGAAAAAATTGTGCATGCCTTATCCTAAATCTCAACCACCTCTGCAAGTAAATCTAACTATTGGAATCTCAGTTGCAACAACCACTGTCTCTTCTGACACTTGAAAAGTGAAATCAACAATCCTTGACTGAACTCCATTGAAGTTGAGGGTGAATTCCTTTGTCACCTGCGCATTGTAACCCTAGATCTTCTCACAAAACCTCATGCAACCAACCTGTTCAAATGAAACCCTAAACGTTGGATCAAAATTCACCAGCTCTAAAGTTTGTGGCTCACATCTCAACACACTACCTCCTTTGTGATATTTCTTCCTTCCTTGAGTAGCCATGTTGTGGATGCAAGATAAACTTGAGACTATCAAGGGCAGAAGGGTCCAATGGATAAAACTTAGACAAGGCACCTTGCACAACAAACAAGCAGGGCCAGGGCTTGCTCAAATTTTCCATAGGGAACACAATTATGCAAAAGGTAAGTTTTAACAATGCATACATGTAGGTATTAAGCACCAAATTTGGCTCTCTAGTCTTTACAAAGCAAAAATCTAGAGGAACAGGGGATGCGTAGCAAAATGCTATTGTACGGAGTTTGTGTAGCGGGTGAACTGGTTTGCATAGAAGATGGGTTTCTTAAAGCTTGCTCGAAAGGAACTGGTTGATCGAAGGTCGAGAACTCATGCAGATGGATAAAATGTGGCAATAATACATGCATAATTTGGTAGAAAGTGATTTGAAAGGGGAAATATTCTCAATACAGCTCAAGCTGCTTCAAACAACTTGCACAACGTGTTTACACAACACACATTTTTTTCTATAGTCAAGGTACAATTAGCATGAAATGACATCATAACCCTTTTTGCTAACTTCATCATGTATCATGATGCTCATCAACACTCTTTGAAAATGACTTTCCCTCCTAGACTTTACAACTTGACTTATGACATACCATTTTCAATTTTTAGCAGTCACTTCAAACAATTGACCCAAATTTAAATGCATTGGTATTCTTAAGACCGAGGCATGATTTTGTAAACTGTTGAATCCTTATAACTCTACCTTGAAAATATTGATGCTAACAAAGGCCTCAGATGCAACTTTAAAGGGAAAGTATACCTCATTTGCAAGAATCTATATTGAGAAGGATGTATCGGGGGCACTACCGGAAGCAATATGTTTGGAATTTAGGGATGAGGAATGGATCCAAAACATAGATTATGAACAGATCCCATTTAGATGTAGGATATACTATGAACATGTGCATTTATTCAGGGAATGCTCGCTAAAAAAAAGACGGAGCAAGCTAAATAAAAAAAACCCCAGGATGAGGAAGGCTTTGTTCGGCCAAATTACAAATGCAAAGGAAATAGACGACAAACTAAACCCTCTACACCTGGTAACCCTAAGTCAAATAATAAATTCAAAGGCCTGGCGAAGAACCAAACCCAGGATGGAGAGATGGGATAGGAGAAGCAAGGGGAGAGGGAGCATGGTGTGAAGGAGGCAAATAAGGCAATGGAGAATCAACATCCTCAAGACACCACCATTATTTACAAAGGATCAACATGAGATAGGAACCCAGACATAAACTCTCCAATGCAAGAGGGGGATGGAGATTCTAAAATGACACCGAGTGAGGTTGGAACAGAGGATCCAGATCTACTCGACACCATGGAAAGGGAAGGGATAGACCTTTAGAATATTTTGGAGCAATGGAAAAACCAAGGTATGGACACCATCCCTTTGGATCAACTGGATCGTATTCAATATCTCTTCCTAATGAGGGAGGAAGAAAAATCTAGAGGACTCAAACACATGCATGGGGAGAGAGGAAAACTGGGTATCAAAATAGGGTGACATCCAACAACCGCAATCACCAAAGCAATCTAAAAGAAAGAAGGGGAGAAAATACAACAATGTGGTTCTGCAAGACTTGGGAGCGCTTCTGATAAATTCTGGTAAGATCAAAAAGTTGTTCCCTACCTCCCCCCCACATGGTTTAAAATGAAAGTTCTCACTTGGAATATAAGAGGTCTGAATAGCTCCAAGAAACAAAGAATTCTCAAAAATAAGTTGAAAATGGAAAACCAGATATATGTTTTATTTAGGAAACCAAATGTACAACCGATAAGATGGCACAAATAAGTAAGAAAATTTGGAATACTTACAAATTTTTTGGATATTGATAGTCAAAATACGACTAGGGGATTTCTCACTCTGTGGAACCCACAAAAAGTAAACCTGATCTCGACTGAAGCGACAAGGCACTATTTATTAGTAATTTTGCAAGTTATAGGGAATCCAAAAAAGGTCATGTGCACCAATGTCTATGGCGCTCAACTTCTGGAAGATAAAAAAAAATGATAACAGACTTAGAAAACCTCAGGGATCGAAATATGAACTCTCATTAGATCTTAGCTGGTGATTATAATATAATTGTTACCCTGCCCAAGTAGAAAGGGGGAGTCCGAAGATTGGACAGAGATGATGATGTCTTCTCATCCTTCATAGAAAAAACAAATCTAGTTGACATTAGAACTATTAATGGGATTTTTAGCTGGAACAACAGAAGATATTTGCATCACCAAGTAGCCTTGAGATTAGACAGATTTTTAATCTCAGAATCAATAGTTATGCAAGGTATAGATATTGAAGGAAACATTCTTCCATGGGGGGCTCGGGCCATTGACCAGTTCTGTTGGAGGCAAACTTTCAAGGAACCCCTAAAAACATGCCCTTTCATTTTCAGAGTTTTTGGATTGAGCACCCAACCTTCAAGGAGAATATCAAGATTTGGTGGAAAGACGACATCCAGGAACAAGGGACAAAAATGTTTAGACTTCAAGGCAGATTAAAGCATATAAAGAAAAATTGAAAGCATAGGAATCAAGTGTTGAAAAGTCAACAAGAAATGTGTGTCTAATTTATTTTTCCCTTATTAAATTGGACAATAAATATCAATCTATTATCTCATTTATAACTGAGTGATTTGGAGTTGTAACAGAATTATAAGTGTAGTTATGTGAGTTGTAAAGTAGATTAACTCCGTTAAGTGAGTTAAGCTCAGTTGTACTAGTTGTAACTAAACTTGCACTAGTGAGATTTTAGTGAATTAATTATAAATTAATTCACAATCAGTGATCTCACATGCAATTGAATATTTACCACTGTTAACTACATGCATGTCAGATCCAGTGGACACCCAGTTGAGATAACAGGTGAAAGGGACAATTTGGCTATCAGTTGTGATTTGAGTGAAGTGCACTCATGCAATCACACACAGTGGATATGCCCATGAGCATGTGCATTCTAGTGAGAGGATTCATTGATCCATTTGCAGGTATTGTGCAGAGGAGGCAGGTTGTCTGGACACAAAGAATTGGCACATTTATTTGCTGATTTTTGTATGACAGTGTGAAACGATTGTATTGTATTGAGAGCTCTTGGATTAGAGTTTTGTATGAGATTGTTGCATGATCCATGATATACATAATATATGATATTGGGGTTTTTAGCTTTATGCTTTCCCAATAAAACATCTGTGTTATGTTTGATTGATTCTTGTTCTTGATATTGCATTGTCGATCGTGGTTTAAATTCTGAAAGAATATTAGTAGAAGTGATTCTATATTTAATAAGCGGCAAATAATTGTTAGATCAGGAGAATCTGGGCAATACTTAATTGGTATTAAAAATTTCTACATGGCATCAGAGCCACGAAAGTGAGGTGCGTAAATTTCAAGATTTTCGTGGGTCCCTCCTCTAGTAGGGTGCGACGACGTACTACTGACTAGTCTGTGCATAAAAGTTACTGTACATTTCCATGGGCTACTGTGGATTATAGTGCGGAAATCCCTAGACATTTTCTCACCCTAGACACTCATAGGGTGTGTACTTTCCGCATGCCACTCTACATCACAGTGCATAAATCATTAAAGATTTCCGCAAGCCACTGTGCATTACAGTGCGAAAATCCCACAGTCAAATAACTCGGGAGGTTCAGAAATGCTTGTAAGGTCTGCAGGCTAGGTTAGAAGTGGTCGTGGGGGTTCAATGTGAGACTGGAATGAGCAAGAGGGATTTTAGACGTTGAGTTTGTGATTGAATAGAATTCGAATTTGCAGAAAGACTTTTCTTGGTGCTACAGTTGATTCAATATCGAAATGGCTTTCAATGGCTNAACGATTGTATTGTACTGAGAGCTCTTGGATTAGAGTTTTGTATGAGATTGTTTCATGATCCATGATATACATAATATATGATAGTGGGGTTTTTAGCTTTATGCTTTCCCAATAAAACATTTGTGTTATGTTTGATTGATTCTTGTTCTTGATATTGCATTGTCGATCGTGGTTTAAATTCTGCAAGAATATTAGTAGAAGTGATTCTATATTTAATAAGCGGTAAATAATTGTTAGATCAGAAGAATCCGGGCAATACTTAATTGGTATTAAAAATTTCTACATGGTATCAGAGCCACAAAAGTGAGGTGCATAAATTTCAAGATTTCCGTGGGTCCCTCCTCTAGTAGGGTGCGGCGACGTACTACTGACTGGTCTGTGCATAAAAGTTACTGTACATTTCCATGGGCTACTGTGCATTATAGTGCGGAAATCCCTAGACATTTTCACACCCTAGACACTCATAGGGTGTGTACTTTCCGCATGCCACTCTACATCACAGTGCATAAATCATTAAAGATTTCCGCAAGCCACTATGCATTACAGTGCGAAAATCCCACAGTCAAATAACTCGGGAGGTTCAGAAATGCTTGTAAGGTCCGCAGGCTGGGTTAGAAGCGGTCGTGGGGGTTCAACATGAGACTGGAATGAGCAAGAGGGATTTTAGACGTTGAGTTTGTGATTGAATAGAATTCGAATTTGCAGAAAGACTTTTCTTGGTGCTACAGTTGATTCAATATCGAAATGGCTTTCAATGACTTGAGGTTGGAGTATGCACTCGAGGGCATCTCGAACTACATTGCTTGGAAGGATAGGATGGAGGCAGTACTCGAAGAAAATGGATTGAAGGATTTCATTGACAAAGATGTTCCTAAGCCAGTTGCTACAGACACTGCAAATCTTGATGCATGGCAAAAGAAAGTGGCAAAGGCGAGGAGGATTCTGTTGGAGGGAGTACGAGACCACATTGTCTCAAGTATCCATGGGAAAGCCACACCACATGCAATGTGGAAGGTTTTGACTGATCTGTTCCAAAACAACAACGACCATAGGAAATTGGCGCTCAAAGATAAACTTAGGAAGATCAAGATGGAAAAGGGCGACTCCATTCCAGAATATCTCACGAAGTTTGTCCAATGTCAGGATGAGCTGGGGAGTGTGGGAATAACAATCGTTGATGATGATTTGGTGAGCTTGGCGCTCCTAGACTTCCCAAGAGTTGGCACAATTATAAAGAATTTGTCAATAGAAGGGAAAAATTTCCAAATTGGGAGTGACTATGGTCAAATCTAGTGCAGGAAGAGTTCAGGCGGAACACTAGAGATGGATCTTCATCAAAGCCTAATGATGAAGAGGATTGTTCTTTGGCTGCTAAGGCAAGGAGAGGAAAGGGGAATAAATTCCATTCAAAATCCGAGCCTAGAGTCAAGAACCTGGATTTGTCCAAAGTGAAGTGTTTTCACTGTCACGAACATGGGCATCTCGCTACTAGCTATCCGCAGAAGAGGAAGAACAAGAAGGTTGTTGGAGCTGCAACTGGTGAGGCCCTTGCCTCACAATTTGAAATTTACTTCTCTTTTATCCCATGCATGGCATCAAGTGCATCAGGATCGGTGTGGTATTTGGATAGTGGCTCTTTCTTCCACATGACGAGAGATAGAGAGTCTTTCAGTGACTTGGAGGAGAAAGATCTCAGAATGCATATTGAGATGGGTGACGATGGACGATACAGTGCGACTGGCATTGGTACCATTACCTTTCAGAGGGAGTCAAGTAAACCATTTCAATTGAAAGATGTTATGCATGTTCCAGGTTTGAAAAAAAACCTGGTCTTAGTCGCAATGTTGGAGGACAGAGGCTATGACATTGTTTTCAGTGATGGAAAAGCTTTCCTGTGACATAAAGCAATGGGTCAAGTCAAGAAGATAGGGATTTGAGTTAAAAATATCTACATGCTGGAGATAGATGGTTGCACTGCCATGATGGGAAAGGTAGAAAAAGTGGCGAGCCGGGACGAGGGCGAATTATTGCACAGATGATTGGGCCATCTTCATCACGGAGCCTTGAAGATCATGCAACAAATATCTACTGGACTTCCAATGGGAACACTTTCTTAGTTAGATTAGTGCAAGGGTTGCACCATGGGGAAGTATGTAAATTCCACCTTTCATGAAAAGGAGAACCGTGCTTCGGTAATCCTGGAGAGAATTCACACAGACGTGTGTGGACCATTCTCGGTTGCTTCAAAAACAAAACATAGGTATTATTTTGTTTTTTTTGATGACTTTTCTCGTAAATGCTGGATGTTCTTCATGCAAAAGAAGGATCAAACATTCTCAAATTTATGTGAGTTTAAAGCATTGGTGGAGAAAGAGTCAGGGAAGCAAGTGAAGGCTATAAGGAGCAATACCGGTGGAGAATACATGTCTAACAAATTCAAAGACTTCTTTAGCAAAGAAGTAATTTGAATAGAACTCATAGCGCCTCATAACCCACAACAAAATGGGGTCACAGAGAGGAAGAACAGAATGATCATGGGTGCAACACGAGCAATGTTGCATGATCAGGGCCTACCAATGCATTTGTGGGCGGAAGCATGCAATACTGCGGTTTATGTGAAAAATCATTGTCCTCATAGAGTACTTGGAATGAGTACACCTGAAGAAGCTTTCACTGATAAGAAACCTGATGTTTCTCATTTTAATATTTTTGGCTCACTTGTTTATGTGCATGTGACCAAGGATGCCGAGAAGAAGCTGGAACCGACTGTTGAAGTTGGGATATTTGTGGGGTACATAGAAACACCCCATAATTATCGTGTGTATTTTCCTAATAGTAAGATGACTGTTATGCAACGGGATATAAAATTTGATGAAGGGAAAGCCATGCGGTTGTCGCTTGAGAGGGAGCTAGACTTGCATGTAGAAGAGGAACTGTTGGTTCCTAAAGATGAGTCTCAAGATGTGGATCAGCCACATGAAGAGATTCATGGAGTGGAGGAGCCACTCAAGTAGAGCCATCCATCAGAAATGGAAGAAAGCAAACCACAGAAGCTGATAGATTAAGACTAGATGCTGCATAGAATGTAGGAGTCCCTACTTCACAGTGCAGACATAGACAGTCTCCTAATTGATTTACTGGATACATGGCTCTCATGAGCAAATGTATTGTGACTAAACCATTTTCCTTTCAGGAAGCAGTGCAGGATCCTACTTGGGTTGATGCTATGGTAGAGGAGTATGAATCCATTGTCAAAAACAGTGCATGGGAAATTGTCCCAAGACTGGTTGACAAATCAGTGGTAGGTTTGAGATGGATCTACAAGGTACATCAAGCTGCTGATGGGAGTGTTGAGAACTACAAGGCCAAGTTTGTGGCTCAGGGCTCAGGGATCATTAAGGAAGAAGTGTACATTGAGCAGCCAGAAGGTTTTGAGACCTTTGACAGGGAGTCGCATGTGTGCAGACTCAAGAGAGCACTGTATGGTCTGAAGCAAGCACCCCGTGCTTGGTACACTCAGATAGACAGCTATTTCATAGAATTGGGCTTCACCAAAAGTGAAGTGGATGAAAACCTATACCAAATTGTGGTGGAGGGTAAGATTTTAATCATTGTTCTTTATGTTGATGATTTAATACTGACTGGTGATGAGCAGTTGATACACTGATGCAAGGAGGACCTTGCAAAGGAGTTCGAGATGAAGGATTTGGGCCTTCTTCATTATTTCCTTGGATTAGAAATATGGTAGCGAGATGGTGAACTTTTTGTGTCTCAAGGCAAGTATGCAAGGGAGATACTAGGTAAGTTTCACATGGAGGGTTGCAAACCCATGGATACTCCTCTTCCAGGAAATTGGAGGAAAGAGGATGCTACTTCTGGAGAGGTAGTGGATGCTATTGTCTATCGACAGTTAGTGGGTTCGCTAATGTATCTAGTGAACACGAGACCAAACATTTACTATGCGGTTAACCAGCTGAGTCAAGCAATGGTTAAGCCTACCAAGCTCTTTTGGAAGGTGGGTAAGCATGTCCTGGGATACCTGAGGGGAACATCTGAGTATGAACTATGGTACAGACAGATGGATGAGGTGAAGTTGCATGGCTTCACAGATGCAGATTGGGGGGGCAACCCAACAGACAGAAAGAGAACATCAGGGGGGATCTTTAGTATCAGATCTACAACTGTTTCTTGGTACAATAGGAAACAAAGATCCATGGCACCCAGTTCAGCGGAAGCGGAATACATGGCAGTGAGTCAAGATGCATGTGAGGCTATCTGGATGAGAAAGATCTTGGTTGGTTTGTTTGGTTCTCATTTAGATCTGACAATGATTTATTGTGATAATCAGAGTTGCATTAAACTCTCAATTAATGTTTCATGATAGATCTAAGCATATAGATATCCGGTATCATCATCTCAAAGATTATATGTAGCGAAAGATCATGTTGCTTCAGTACATTCCTACGGAAGATCAAGATGCAGACATTTTGATGAAGGCGCTCACCAGGAGAAAATTCGAATACCATAGAGACATGATTGGGGTGAAGGATAATCCCTTTCTTGTTGAGAGGGAGTGTTGAAAAGTCAACAAGAAATGTGTGTCTAATTTATTTTTCCCTTAAATAAATTGGACAATAAATATCAATCTATTATCTCATTTATAACTGAGTGATTTGGAGTTGTAACAAAATTATAAGTGTATTTATGTGAGTTGTAAAGTAGTTTAACTCAGTTAAGTGAGTTAAGCTCAGTTGTACTAGTTGTAACTAAACGTGCACTAGTGAGAGTTTAGTAAATTAATTATAAATTAATTCACAATCAGTGATCTCACATGCAACTGAAGATTTACCACTGTTAACTACATGCATGTCAGATTCAATGGAGACCCAGTTGAGATAACAGGTGAAAGGGATAGTTTGGCTATCAATTGTGATTTGAGTGAAGTGCACTCATGCAATCACACACATAGTGGATATGACCATGAGCATGTGCAGTCTAGTGAGAGGATTCATTGATCCATTTGTAGGTATTGCGCAGAGGAGGCAGGCTGTCTAGACACAGAGAATTGGCACATGTATTTGCTAATTTTTGTA
>JASDQU010588009.1:28428-40207 GCA_032191745.1 Picea mariana | reverse complement strand
GGTTCGGGGAGGGGAGATCTTCCTCTATCCTTCTCAATTATGTCATATTAGTAACTTTAACACCAAATGGTACAACTGCATTGAGGTAGAAACCTTGCTCGTTTTTCAAATCTTCTTGTAGATATTCATGAAAAGCATGTGCTCTTGTTCCAAAAGAGACCATACTCTTTGACATCTCCCAATCCTCTGTTATTAATTCCATTCTTTTCTTTATATTCATTTCCACATAGCCTCGAGCTGATGTGAGAAGGCTTTCCGATCCTTTTCACTTTTCCATAGATGTGGTAGGCTCGATCATTGCAAAAGGAATAGCAAGCATTGGAAGGGGAATTAAAGCTCCCTCTAATTCTTTGATTCACTCCTTTAACCTGACATTCTTTGCTTCAAGGCCGTAAATAGAGTTGTCTAGGGCATCTCCAATTTCTTGGTGTATTTGGGAAATTTGGGAAGGCCGCATGTTCCGTAGGTTAATCTCTGAGCGATATTTCCCCTTCTTCTTTTTACATCCCTTTTCTCAATAATCAAATTTTTGGATTCGTTGTAAAAAACAACACTCTGAAATGCAAAAGAATCTTCTTCGTCGAAGGTCTCGGTCCCAATTATTTCCATTTGAGGGTTCTGGTGGGAAGTGTTCTCTAGCTGGTCGTCRTTGGGGAACACTTTCTCAATGTCAATTTATAGTTCCATATCCTTGAGGGAGAGATCATGGATATCACTTTCTCCCCGAGGTCCCTCCTCTTCTTGCACAATGTTTTTTTGTTTCTTCCTCACGGGAAGTTTATGAGAAATTTCAATTTTTACAAAAGGAGGGTTCTTATATCCTCCTCCACCCGAAGAATTGTGGGTGACTTTCTTACATGAGTAGGCCGTTGGAGCTCTGCTCCGAGATGTTGTACTCTTTCGCATGACAGCCGAGGATTGGGAACTTTTCTCACCCAAAACTTTTCCTATTTTCTTGTATGAATCATTGGTGTTGAGTATTGTCTCCAGGTCACCAGTGTCACGAGCAGGAGTGCCTAAGGCGTTGTCTCCATATTCATTCAAAATAGTGTTAATGAAAGAATTGCTAAAACCAAAAGCCAATAGATGTTCTACAAAAATACCATTAGGGTCGAACCCTTTTATTTTGTCAACATATTTTAAATTGAGGCTTTGGAAGTGGCCCATGAATTCATCAATATTGTTCATATTCCTAAATATGAAATCCTCGACTTTCCAAGGCAGAGGTATGAATTTCTTTTTTCTCTTTTCATGGAAAAAATGAAACTAGTAGGTGTACTGCCTTGCTATCTCAGCAAAAAACATTTTGTCAATTATGTGGAACAGAAGGAAAGAAGGATTTTCTTTGGATCCAAAAATCCTTATAACATTATCATTTTCCATTTGTTCTAGTGTTTCCTTCCTATCCAGGAACTTCCTCACTTGGTTAGACTTCCGGGGAGCGTTTTTTCCAAACAAAAATTCTTTAAAAACTAAGACAAAATCATTAAAGACTTCATAATAATGCCGGGAGGCCTTGTGCCTCCACAATGATTGATACCTGAAAGTTACTGGGTCAAACTCATAGTTTACCTTCTTGCATATAGATAATCTCGGGAACTGATAGCAATGCGCTATTGCGGAAACCAAATAAGATGACATGAAAAATTTCTTTTCCTCCTTGTATTGCGCCAATTGGGAAGAGATTTCAATGGAAATTAAATTATCCCAATTGAAGATGGCATGTTACTTGACCGTAAAATAAAGAATGTAAAGAATCATTCGAGAGATGTTGGTCGTGGTTTCCTGTCCTGTTATCCTCGTAAAGAGCCATGCAATTTCCCAAAATGAGTTTTTAAATGCGCAAACCTGCAATCTTGTAATGTCCTTGGGGATGATCGATGGGTTCTCTAGGAATTCAGGTAAGAGGTCGAGTCCAATGTCATGCTTTTTTAATAACTCCCTGCAATCTTCACCTCTGAAGGTGAGCGTTGGATTAGGAATCCTCAACATCTTACGGAAAACTTGAGGCGACAAAGAGACAGGGGAATGGTCCCACAACTGGATGATCCGATGGCTTGGAATGTATCTCTCAACGCACCAGGTGACCAACTCATTACATTCAAAAACTTCTGGGACACACCCTGTGCGTCCAATTCCAAACGTCCAAATTATTTCCTTCTGGGTAGAAGGGGATGGATAATAGGAATATGCCCTGGACCACTAGAAACTCTGATCCTCGCGTCCAAAAATATTCAGTGTATCTACACATAACTATTGTCGACTTGCTGCCATAATTTGAAGAGAACATTCCCTTGCTCCATATTATGTTAGGAATGAACGTTGGTTGGAGATAATATAATCCTTCGTAAATCCTATTTAATGCACTTTAATAGGAGGTCTCCTCGAGCCTTTCGCTTATTAATGACCATCTTTTTGAACCTGTATGGTAATTTATTAACATTAAAATCATAGTAAATGTGCATTAGGAAAGGTGCGAGGGTGGCGAGGACGGACGAGGGAAATATATGACTTGAGCTTTTTGTGAACCTGGGAGCCCGCGATGGTATGAGGTGTGAAATTGGCTAAGTGTGGTACGACACGATGGTTGGATGGATTCATGTAAGCATAATGACACTTAGGTAGTTCGGGGAGTCTAGGGATCGAAATGTAGATCGTAGAACTCTTTGGTGCAATATGTCTATCATGAAACACAGGAACATGAAAGCTTGATCCCGTCAACCGGGAACCCGCGATTGTAAAATCGACTAAGTATGGAACAAAACAACGGTCGGTCAGACTCGTAAAGTGAAGTTGTAGATGGAGGTGAGAAAATGTAATTCCTCCAACCTGGGAACCCGCGGTCTAAAATGCAACCAAGTGTTGGAACTAGAAAGGGATAGTAAGAGGGAAAAAGGAAAAAGGGAAAAAAGGGAAAATGTAGAAGGGGGAAAAGAAAGGGAGAAACAAAATTAGGAAAATAGAAAAGGGGAGGGATTTTTTTGGAAATAGGAAATGACCTCAACAACATGCTCAAACTGTGGGATGATGACCCCCTGTGGGTTTTCAAGAATCCATAATCTCTTGTGACCAGGTGCTTCTGCCCATTGGGCTATGAAGTCTGATTAAGAATATACAAACTAGAAATAAATTTATGTATAATGAGAATGAAAAGTGCTAGGAGAAGAAACCTTTCAGATGTTTCCCGTTGATAGGAAGAATTAACCTTTTTCCTTTCATATCTTGGAACACATATGATTTGAATCCCAATATCTTTTCGACGACATAGGGTTTGATCCAGAGTGCCTCAAACTTCGTGTGCATGGATGGATTTTCCTTGGATTTGTTCCAAAGAAGTACCAATTCTCCTTTATGAAAGTTCTTCATAGTTGTGCTTTGATCAAAATACCTTTTGATGATATGCTGCCTCTAAGAAGTCCGGTTCAGGGCTTTGGTTCTTTCCTCGTCCAGCTTTAGAAATTGATTGATCCTTTTCTGAGTAAGGGAAGTGTCTTCTGTATCTTCAATATTAATCACGGAGATCAATGCGTTAAGCTCTAGGTTAATTGGCATTTTTTACTCTTTCCCATAGACCAATAGATACATAGTCATCCCGATACTATCTTTCAGGGTTGTCCTGCTAGCCGATAATGCTTCTGTCAGCTTAAGGTGCCAATTTCTCTAGTTGCCATCCACAATTTTCTTCAATATCTGCACAAGTGTTTTCTTCATGGATTTGGCAAGGCCAATTCCTTGTGGATAATAATTAGAAGACTGACCCATAATGATACCATATTATCTGCAAAACTCTGTGAATTTAGACCCAATGAAGATTAAACTGTTGTTTGTGATAAATTTATCAGGAACACCAAACCTTGATAGAATGTTGTTTTTGAGGAATCCAATCATTTCTTCAGCGTCGACCTTCTTCAACTCCACCACTTCTATCCATTTTGTGAAATAATCAGTAGTTGTTAGTATGTACATGTGCCCTTTGCTATATTTTGGATTAATCATCCCAACGACATCAAGTCCCCATTGGGAAAATCATTGTTCCACCATAATCATCTGTAGAGGCATTGCAAATTTCTTCATAATTCCTGAGAACTGTTGGCATGATAAACATCTCCTTATTATGGTGTACAAATCCCTGAAGATTGATGGCTAGTAGAATCCCGCTTTGATTATTTGTGAGCAATTGCAGTGGGAGAAAAGTGTCCACCGCATATTCCTTCATGGAATTGTTTGATCAGTTGAGGAGATTGATTCTCATTGACGCATCTCAACAATATACCTTTGAAATTCCTTTTGAAAAATATATCAACAATCGGTACATAATGGTTCTCCTTCATCTTGATTTTCCTTCACTCCTTGGAACTCATTGTAACAAGGAATTTCCCAGATCTTAAATAAAATATGATATCTCCATACCATTCTAAATCAACTAATGGTTCCCTGACTGAGATTGAAATCAGTCCTTCAATTGAGTCCCCATTCTCCATCATCTTGCATAATCCTTGTCCTCTTATTGCCTTCAACGATTTGATCTCGATATCATACTCTTGAATTTTTGCTAACCAGATGGCCTACTTTCCTTCCCGCAAATGTTGATTTAGGAGCATCTTGATGGGGGACGAGGGGATGTAGGAAATAACATGAGAGTTTAGTATATAAGTCCGAAAGTTTGCCACAACGTTTATGAGAGCCAAATCCTGCTTTTCGAGTTCTGAATACCTCAACTCATAGTCGTGTGGAGTTTTTCTCATAAAACTTATGGGGAGCTCCTCTCCATTTCTATTTTTATGAGTGAGGATGGACGCAACAAATGCCTCTGTAGAAAATGAATAGATAATAAAATCCTTTTGAAAATATGGACTGATGAGGACAAGAGCGGTGGTGATGTGCCCCTTGATTTTGTTGAATGCTTCCTAAGTATATGCTATCCACTCGAACCTCTGCTCCTTTTTTAGAAACAAATTGATGGGTTTTACGACTTGCATAATCAATAACAAATCTTCGAACAAAATTGATTTTCCTGAAGAATGACTGGGGTCCCTTCTTTGATGTTGGGGGATTGAGCTCATTAATCACTTTAACTCTTTCTAGGTCAATGTAAATTCCTTCCTTGCATACAATGTGGCCCAACAAATTGCCTTGAGTCACAACAAACAAGCATTTCTTTGGGTTGAGAGAGACGCCGTATGATCTACATGTTTCAAAGACTTTTCTTAAATGATGGATGTGGTCATCCCTTTTTCTTGAATGCATTGTCAAGTCATCTTGGTAGTTTGCCATGAACTTTCCTATCAATTTGCTGAATGCATGATCCATGGCTCTTTGGAATGTAGCTCCGACATTCTTCAAACCGAAGGGAATTCTAGCGTATGCATATGTCTCCCATGGTGTGATAAATGATGTTTTTGCTCTATCTTCTTCAGCCACTAAAAATTTATTATATCCAGAGAAACCATCCAACATAGACATGCATGCCGATCCTGTGACTTGCTGCAACAGAAACTCCATGTTGGGCAACGAAAAATTGTCTTTTATGCTCGCTTTGTTAAGATATCTGAAGTCGACACACATTCGTATTTCCCCGATCTTCTTCCCGACAATTATTGGATTTGAAATCCATTATGAAAGTATGAGGGGATAAATTATCCTTGCTTTCTTCAACTTTTCCATCTCAATTTTTACCAGAGGCTTCAACTTGGGCTTCATCATTCCTATTTTTTGTTTCGTCGGTTTGGCTTCTTCCCTCAAAGGAATGAAATGCTGGAATATTGCTTTGTCATAAGCCTTTAGGTCGTCATAATTCCAAGAAAACACATCAATATATTCCTTGAATATGGTGACATATTGATCAACTTCTTCGTAGGTGCAATCGACTCCCAAATTGACATATTTCGGGGTCTAGTCCATTGCGATATTGACTTTTCTTGTCTCTTGCGTCTTTCGAACTGAAACTTCTTCACAAAGATTCTTGGCATGATCGTCTTTTGTGAACAAAGATTCTGCTTGTATGTAGTCTTTGGGGATGAAAATCTCTTTATCATCATTTAACAAAAAATTCTCCAATTGTTCATCATTATCAAACACTTGGAAGTACTCAATATTATTGGGCACAGATGGGCTAAAGGCCCTTTCCACCTGGAAAGATGTTTTTCTCAAGATATCGTCTGGATTTGATAATGAAGCTGCCAAAGCTAGAAAATTGGCCTTATGGTTCTTATCCCTTGAAATGAAAGCAATATTGAAAGAGATGAAAGATTCCACCAGTTCATTAACTCTTTTGAAATACAATTTAAGTCTTTCTTTTTTGATTTTGTATTTTTGGGTAACCTGGTTGATGACCAACTCTGAATCTGTAGTCACAATGAGATGTTCTATTTTCATTCCTTGTGCGAGGATCATCCCCTGGATTACAGATTCATATTCTTCCTTGTTAATCATGCATGGAAACTCCAGTCTTACAGCATGAGGATGCGTCATCTTATCTGGGCTTACGAGAACAATTCCAACTCTGTTTCTTGATTTAGAGCATGCTCCATCGAATGACATTCTCCAATAACAATTAGAGTACATTATTTTAAATAATTTTATAACAATGCCTATTCATAAAAAACATATTTAATTGATTTTATAATAATTCTAGAGGGTGCATTTTAAACGTTTAGACTATATCATTCTAAACAATTTTATAACAATTTCTAAAGAGAAGTTAGGTGATCTTCAGGTCTAATTTTAATGTTAAAGATATATATACATTTGGTTGGACTAAGAAGTTTAAGCCATTACAATATAAATGGGCTCACTAAAAGCGACATGTCACAAAGGTGGGATTCAAACCTGAGTGGAGAGAACAACATGTCACTACCAAGCCATACACCAAATTGGTGTATGAGATCCCTTTGTTTGTGGGACAAGGGACCCCCTTTGTGCAACGATTNTTTATGCTCGTAATTTCTTTCAATCTCTCCATACTTGAAGTTTAAATATACTAGATGTATTAGTCCTAATACAACTACATCTACAATCCTTCCCCTCATTTCAATGATAGTACCCCCTGAGATGTCACTTGTAAGAATTGATCCTGGGTTGGGATGATAACAATCAGTCCTCCCAACCACCTGAGCTAAACCTAATTGACAAATTATTTTATAAAAATGATGTTTAAATTATTATTTTTTATAAAAATGTTGTTTAAATTATTTTGATGACAGTGATGATGATGATTAACATCCACTACGCCAAATTTGGTCTATTGAACCTTAATAAAGGTAAGAGATTAATTAGATTTCTTTATTATGTATTTATGTGCTCGAAAATCATTAAGAGAAGCATTCCAAGATCATCATAGTTTGGAAGAGTTAGAAGGTTAGGAAGGTCGGTATTGTGACAAATATTTTGAAATTGTGATCTAATTTGGGTATACGTAAAACATTCTAATAGAAAGTGCATTTCATCTTCAACCCTCTTAATGTCACAAAGTTGAGAATTGTCCAATGCCCAATTTCACTATGTATCTCGTGAGAGTTTGTTCTTATTTTAGCAACGTTGATTTTCTTCTTTACATTTGTAAAAATAGAGAGATACTTTTAATCTTCTAGATTAGGGTGGATCACCTCCTTATAGTATCTTAATTTTATTTTATCCCCTAATTCTTTATCGCACCAAAAATTCTCCTTAAACTTAGAAATAATAATATTTTTAATATTATCTTTATTTTGTAGAATGAATTCTTCCTTTATTTCCCACTGATTTAGCTAGGAGTTGGCATCTTATGCCATCCTCGCTTGAGCCACATGTGGTTTTAGCCGGAGTTTGAAGCAATTTTGGGGAGCCTGTTGTATTCCATGTTGTTTATCTTGTTCTTGTACATTAGGTACCTAATCATAACCGTGCTCTCAATGGGGAACAACTCGCTTCTATGAGGAGGATATCATAGGATGTATTTCCTTTAATTTTGAGATTATAAGTTATAAAATTCTTTTGGACCTTCTCTATATTTCTCTGGGATTCTCTAGAGATAATACATTCCCAAATTTCACATCCATATAAGATAATATCAGTGACAAGAGTCTTAAAGAGGATTTTTTTCTTATACCACACAAAAATATCCACTAATTTACATTTGTTTTCAAGCCCATAATAATATTTCCATCCTCCATTTATCCTTTTCTCAACACTATAGTTCCAATTGAGCTTGTGATTGTTAGAGAAATATTTGCCTCACCCTATGCAATATTGCATAGAGGGCCTTATTCCATTTCCCTATGCAGACTCACTTTCCCTGATTGATAAATTCAGAGACAAAATTATAATTTTTTCCACTTGTACGCATCTTGCACACTATACAACAAACGTATACACAGGCTGCTCCACTACAACCCATGCACATTGAGATTTGTGCTAGAAAATCAAAATTAAATGTCGGGTTTCCATGTCACGACAGGAGATCTCTGATCCCTGGCCTTCCATCTACTAGAAACGGTCCAACTCGTCCCTTTAGTTGCATTTTGAAGGCTATAAAGAGCCAAATTCTGAGCTATGGAAAAAAGAGAAAGAATTCAACTTTGAGAGCACAGTTACTCTGGAGAAATTATTACTTCATATTGAGTTTGCATCCCTTTGTCCTTTAAGTCTGAACACAGTGTTCATCCCCCGAGATCTTCCCTTATTGATGGAGAACCTCATTGTCTCCCTTATATGAGCTTGCCTTTGGTGGAGGATTGAAGTGGTGGAGGCCCAGCTGGAAGGAACTTGTTTTCTTGATTCTGAACCGTGCTGACACAAAAGTCTGTAATATTTTCACTTCTGCTGATCTTTTATTAATAGAAATACTCTCTTCCCGTCCAATTGATATCTTGTAAATATATGAGTTATTATCGATGGGCATGTTTGTTTTGTATAATAATGGGTTATGTTATCTAATGTGATAACCTTTTATATTATCACTATATGCTTGCTTCGCTTTTTTTTGAGAACTTGTTGTAGCTATAAAGATTTGGTTCAAAGTGCTCAACGATGGACATCTTCAAACATCTGGACGAGGTCCCTTTCTTATCTCGCTTGCACATTAGTTTATATAGCTTGTTTATGGGATAGAGTTGATTTCTGCAGTCATACTTGTCTATTTTGGTTTACCCTATCCATAGAGATATTTTCCTCGTAACATAATTGAAAACTCCACTCAGGATGAATCTTCTTTCTTAGGGTTTGAAGTAATTTTCTCCTTAGATTGCTCTCATTTCTATTGTGGTTCTTGTCGTATCATCGCTTGACAACTCCTGTTCACTTTGGGTTTGAGTTTTTAGCCTTTCTCCCTTGCCCAACCTTATTTCAAAGCATATACACACCTTCTGCCTTGACAGTCGTGTATACACGCGTTCTGTCTCACTACAAGCTGCGTATTATGCTCTGTTTTCCTGAACAGTCACGTACACCTCTTTTCCTTGCCTGTTTGCTTGGTCTGGTGTTTGCTGGTTGGGATTTTATGCTTGCCGAGCCTTCTTGGGTCTCTGTAGTGCCTGTTGAGTGCCTGTGGGATGACAAGAAACCCTCTTTTGGTTGAATTTCTGGGTGAAGTCTTTCTCTTCATTTTTTTCATTTTTCTTGTCCTTGCACATTGGTTTGGGTGTTTTTTTGCTTGGTATCCTACTTGAGTTGTCTCTTTTTTATACACAGTAGGGTTATATATCAAGTTATTTTTCAGTCCATGCATTTTCGGTTTTAATATATTGAAAATACAAAAAAATAGACATGTTTCATTGCTTGGCATTTTTGTCTTTGAATCTCTATCATTAGCTTAGTGCATATAGTGAAAGATTACATCTTTACTTCTAAATTGCAGAGTTGAATTTGAAAATTGCATCATTTTTTAGGAGCATATCATTCATCAAAAGTTAAAGTTAGGACTTTGCATTATTTTCATATTTACTTTTCTTGCAGAGTAATAATACCATGAGTTTCATTACCATACCTTTTTGAGTAATCACGGCCATAAAATCAATGATATAATTTAAATTTTTTTAGTAACGATTTTGTTTTCTAGGGTGCACAAACTAGCCTAGGATTTAGTGCCTTGGAATAGTATTTTGTGAGTAAACTTTTACAAGGCAATTAAATCAACATGTGTGTTTGATTCAGGGAGTGGAGAAATCCATTGTATAATTGGTAAGATCAGGAAGCTCCGCTCACATCGGAGTTAATCACGAGGTCGTGCAAAGTTGGTTGAAGGGATATCCCCCAAATACCTTCGTAGCGTCAGAGATATTTCTGGGGATCTATTAGTATCTGGGGATCTTGTTAGTGCCTTTACCTCCATGGGAGGTGGTGCTTTCAAGGTTTTTGACTTTGCTACCCTTCCCATACAGTGGACCTGACTTACAACTGCTTGCATGTGCATTGACTATACAATGGTTTATTAGTTTCTTGACTTAGGTGTCTCATAGGTTACTTGCAGGGGTTATTCTGTAGGTACCCTAGGTCAGTAAGGGTCAGACAACACACAACCTTTATGGAGGATTAACTCTCTGGGGGGATTTGACCGGCTGGTTGTTAAGCCCACGAGGGCCCTTATAACTGATTCTGTTACCTATGATCTTTAGCAGGGAGTCTCAGGCCCCTCTTGGGTGAGACATACCTTCTTTAGGGAGGGAGGCCACTCAGCCACTTTACCCCGTTTGCATGCATATTGGCCATTTGACTTTTGGTGTGCTCTTTGATTACTAGTTGGACTTAAGAGTCTATACCGATTCCTCATTATGGATAGTGAAGTCCCTTTGGCTCCCTCATTTACTGCTACTTACCCCATGATGCCTACTCAGTTCATGGGATGAATCCTCCTATTTCTTATAATGGTATGCAAAACTTTGGTACTCTATTTGCGCCTTGTGTCTCTAGTCATTCTACCATTGATATGACTTCACCCTTGCAATCCTCTACCTGGTCCACTTATATGAATCCTAGCATTGGATCTGGGGGCACCATGGCCCCAATGCCTACATCTTCTTTTGATATGAGTCATGTCCCTCAACCTTCCTTTACGACAGGAGGTTGGAACCTGCCCTCTTACAAATCCAGTCCTGATTATGCTCTTTCAAGAGCCAATACTCAGATGGGTGCTTATTATACCTACTACACTCCATCCATGTATCCTCCATCCACCATGTCATTTCCTTTGAACACTTTTTCCATGGTGAGTCCTCATGTATCCCTGGGTGTTTCATATGGGGAGAATCAATTTTACGGTTTGAGCTATTCACTTCACATGACCCCTTCAATAGGGGGAAACATATATGCTCACTCAAATAGTCCTTATCATACTTTCGTCTCTCTGTAGACTTCGTTGATGATGCCTATTCAGACTTCTCTGAATCAATTAAACAGAGGATACTACCTTTCTAGATAGGGACAGGTGGTAAACTAGGACCCTTCCTGGCCTACAATGTTTCAAAGTCAATATTTCCTTGGACCTTGGCATCAAATGCCGCAACTCACTGTTAATCCAGTCATTGTTAGTCACACTAGAGCTCCATCACCAACCTCTGCTAGTGATGTTGGAGATGGGTTGACAACTTCTACAGGTTATGTTGACAACCCGTACCCGATCGCTGCTAGTCAAGTTGGGGGCACCACTTTAGTCACCACAAGTCATATCAATGCCACATATCCAACCTCTGTATACCATGTAGGATATGGCTCTCCCACCTTTTCCTATCACATTGATAATATGTCACCAGCTGTTGTGAACGACATTGAGGGCATTGAGAATCCCAGACACCTCAGACGTAAGCCT
>JASDQU010588008.1:27557-45153 GCA_032191745.1 Picea mariana | reverse complement strand
TTTGATTAGATGAAAGGCATGATGGTGTTTTAAATGATCGAATTGAGATTAGGGTATCACCAGTTATGGATCAAGGAGGATGACATCCCTAAGACCAACTTTACGATGAGTTTGGACATTACTAGTTTACTGTCTTACCTTTGGACTGACAAATTCCCTTGGGGTACTTATGAGTTTAATGAATGGGGTGTTCTGTGAATACTTGGAAAAATTCATCCAAGTATTCATTGACGATATTTTGATTTACTCTCGGAAAATGGAGGAGCATGATGAGCATTGTGCTTGGTATAACAATGTATGCGAGAGAACAAATTGTATGTGAAATTTTCTAAGCGCTAGTTTTATCAATCGAAGATTCACTACTTAGCTCAATCCATCTTCGGTGAAGGTATCGTCATTGATCCAGAAAGGGTCAAGGCTATTATGGAATGTCCTGTGTCGACGAATGTCCTGAAAGTGCATAGATTCATGGGTTTAGTGGGATACTATTGATGGTTCGTTGAGGGTTTCTCAAGGATAGAAAATCTTATTATGGAAGTGCATAAGAAGAACAAGAAGTTTTTTTGGACCGAGAAATGCGCAGAAGAATTTCGGAGGCTCAAGGAGCTGTTGACAATGACATTGATACCGAATGTCCCTGACATGGATGCAAACTTCTTAGTATGCACTGATGCATCCATGGAAGGACTAGGAAGAGTCTTGATGCAATATGGTTGAGTGATCACTTACATTTCGATTAATTTGCGAAGGCATGAGGATAACTATGCAACACATTATTTGGAGTTGTTAGCCATTGTTTATGCCTTGAGAGTTTGGAGACACTACCTTACTAGACGGAAATTGAACTAAAACCAGACCAGTGTGGACTAAAACCCATCTTTATGCAAAGCGATTTGAACACGTGACAACGACGTTGGTCGAAATTTCTTAGTGAGTATGATTTCGAGATTTCTTACATAAAAGGGACATTGAAGAGAGTGGTGGATGCATTGAGTCAGAGACCACACATCTTTTTGGTGATTTCCTTTTCATAGGAATCTATGTGAAAATATTTTAACTTTACAGAGAAACGATGAATGGTACAAAGAGGTCAAGGATTTTATCGGACAAAACACAATGAAGGTACCAAAATTTGAAGGACTTACTATGGAAAACGACGGATCATTGAGATTTAAATTTCAAATCTACATAACACCCAATGAAGGGTTGAGAAGTTTGATCCTAAACAAGGCTCACAGAGCAGTGTGCATGGCTCACCCAAGAGTCACGAAGATGATGGTAGACCTTAAACCCTTATTCTTATGGAAAGGAATGAAAGAAAACATATTCAACTATGTGGAAAGATGTCTAGAATGTCAGCAGGTGAAGGATGAACATAGACATCCAACATGATTACTACAACCACACGCTATTCCATAATCAAAATGGGAGGTCATTTCGATGGATTTCATTGTTGGATTTCCACTGACGGCAAGGAGGCACGACTCGATTTTTGTGGTAGTCGACACTCTGATGAAGAGTGCTCATTTTATTTCTGTACATACGATATATCAGGCACCTGCCATAGCTAGAGTTTTCATTAGTGATATTGTGAGACTGCATGGTGTGCCTAACAAGATTATATCCGACCATGGATCGGTGTTTACTGGATTGTTTTGGACTAGTTTCCTAGAGGCCTTGGGAACCCGACTTAACTTTAGTATTGCATATCACCCAGAGAAAGACGGGTAGACCAAACGAACCAACTAAATATTGGAGGACATGTTGCGCATGTACATGATGGACCAACAAAAGTGTTGGGAGGGAATATTTCTACTGGTAGAATTTGCGATAACGATAGTTATCAAAGCACCATTAAGATGACGCCTTTTGAGTTTCCTCATGGGCGACCATGTCTTACGAATTGAGTTGGTATCAGCTTGAGGATAGGGTCCTGGTGGGACCGAAATCAATCCAAGAAATGGAAGATTAAATGAAAACTATAAGACAAAGGATCAAGGAAGCATAGGATCGACAGAATATTTATGCCAATGCAGATCGTGTCGATCATAGTTACGATGTGGCAATCGAGTATTCTTGCAGGTGAAACCGAATAAGAGTATGACCAAGTTTGAAAAGGGTGCTAAACTATCTCCTTGGTTCATGGGATCCTGTGAGATTGTGGAAAAGAGAGAGTCGTGGCCTATTGACTAGACTTGCCTGATCCTTGAGGCATATGCACGATGTCTTTCACATCTCTGTTTGAGACATTATGTTAGAGATCCTGCACATGTTTTACTTGAGTATCTTGCAAGTATCGGATGAGGGTGCACTCACGGTAGAGCTGATCCGTATTCTGGACCATCGCATTCAACAACTATGACATCAAACAATAGACCAGGTCAAGGTCTAGTGGGACAAATATAGTCTGCACTTGGGGACCTCGGAGGACATATATGATATGGACCACTAGTTTCCATTTTTGTTGATGGATAGACTTATGATACTGTGATATGCTTTATTTTCACACTTATATACTGTGAAACTTTAGGATGGAGTTTAAAACAAGAGGGGGTGTATGTAACATCCTACTCTTGCATGCACTGAGAAAACTTATTCTTTGAGGACACTTGCTTGCAAGTGATCCAGATTATTATATTATTGGTCATTTGATTATGATTATGAGACATTATGGATTGGTGATATGTTAATTTGTTGTATTCATAGACAGGTGCTATTGAATGGGTTCTCCTGAGTGTGGAGGACTTTGGACATTGAGGATGCTAAGGAATCGATGAAACCCCTTAGACTTTAGATCGAGTCATGGAGTGGACTGTTGGGTTTGAATGTTATTAATGTGGCACATGTACATATGATTAGATGTTATGATGATTGATTATTGTTGCTGACATGATTTGTTTATGGATCCAAGCTGATAATAGCTTACCGACCAGACTCACATGTGTAGTAGAGTGGTCAAGCAGGACAATCAGAGACTTGAAGGAGATGTGGGGACAACAACACTTCCACAACCTACTAGCACTCCTACCATGGCTCAAACTATATGTTAACGATTACCTAGTTCGAGAAGACCCACAATGTCATGAGGGAAGACTTCGACAGTCACTCACAATGATTCTAAGGGGTGCACAATAAGACAGGGGCCTTGTTCCTTAGAGACCCTTAGTCTCCCACAAGATGACCTGGCAGAGTATTGAATCCATGGGTTTTTGATGTCTATGAAGTTTGTTAAGAGGAGAGTGGCACCATTGGATCATGTAGTGCGTCTTAAAGGGTATGTCCCCCAAGGAAAACATAAAGAGGTGAGTGGCACCCTTAGAGCACGTAGTGCATCCTGAAGGGCACGTTGTGCAAGGAAAATGAAAAGAGGCAAGTGACACCCTTGGAGCACGTAGTGTGTCCTGAAGGGCACATCGCACAAGGAAAACAAAAAGAGGCAAGTGGAACCCTTGGAGAACCTAGTGCGTCCTGAAGGGTACGTCACGATTTTAACTGGTAAGTGAACAAACCTAGTGGGCCCTAAAATGAATGATGTGATAAGTAATAATTAAAAATAAATTTTCCCCAATGCAAATGTCACCCAATCTAGAGAAATTAAAATCTAGGTCTAAGTAACACATGTGGTCAAACATAATAATCATAATTCAACATGTAACAAGAAGGGGGTAAGAAATTCAATTAAATTATTAAAATCAAATTATAAAAGGGGATTAAATTTTTTAAAAGGGAAATGATTGTTTTATCTACATATGCTAATTTAATTTTTAATTAAAAAGAAAAAGGGGTAAATGGTTGTTTTTCTACACTTCCTAAATCGATTTTTAATTAAAAAGGGAAAATAGGGAAACTTAAAAATAAATAGGAAACTAAAGGAAAAAGGGGAAACATAAAGAAAAAGATGAATGTCTAACTTAGTAAGGAATATTGCCTTGGGAACTTGTTATTTTTGAACTCAACTAGGAATTAAGTAAGGCGTAAGTCATTTAAGAAGTGTAAGGGAATTTTGTGACACCAGGAGCATTTTTAGGAATTCTTTTAGGTGGGTGAGGGAAATAAGAATAATTAATTAATTAATAAAAGTAATTTTCTAGTACAATTAGGGGATTAGGCGACATGTGTACGAGGGAGGTTCTTCCTAATTAATTAAATGAAAAATGAATTTAATGAGAAATTGAGAAACTAATTACTTGAAAACTCTATAAAAAGGATGGAGGAGGAGGAGTATGGATCTCATCTTTATGCGTAATGTTACCCATCTTTATGCTGCTGAATTTTTTCCTTGACTGAACTTATCTTGTGGGAGTTGGGATACCCATCTTGGGTAATGAGTGGTAGCTCGACCTTGCGAGGCAAGCTAGGTGATATCAGTTCTTTGGTATTATGTGCATGGCACCTTTGCAGCTTGGGGGGCTCAGGGGGAAGAAGAGTACCCTTAGCATTGGATGGGAGGTACCAATGAGGTCACATCAGTCGACAAGTGGGAGGTGGACAGAGCGCGCGCGAGACAATGACTTGGAGCTGACGCACTTGGATACAATATGAATGTGTTTATTTTTGAATTGTAGATTAATATTGTTCCTGCACTTTCATTACTATACTTAGATTGTGTAAAGAATTGTGTTTTACTCAACGTTTTTAATCAAGGAACTTAAATTCATCCTAGCCTTATGCTCGTTTCTTTTTGAGTTGATTTCCTTGGCAACCCAAACCCTAATTGCTATGACTTTTTTGTATTTTTTTTATTGATATTATGAAGAAATTTATGTTTTTACCTTATCCCTTTAGTCATTAGTTCATGCCTGAGCAGTCGGCCAGGAGCCAAATCGATGGTCATCACTTTGGTGTTTAAAGACCTATAGATTCAAATGCCCTGCTTTTTTGTGCATGGATGATGAGTGAAGGATAATTTTTCCTAGTTGTCTATCCCTTACTTATCTCCATGTTTGAGTGATTCATGGTTGAATGATTTGTCTTTGTTCCTTATTGTGATTGAGTATCTCTATGTATTGTTTGTTATTTCTCTATGCGAATAGATTAATAGTCTTTATGTTTTTAATATCACCTCCGCGTTTTGGATGGAATTTTATTCTCTGCGATTTTAATCACAATTCCCAACTCTTTGATTGGTAAAATACCAACGTTATTAATATGTGAACGACAACATTTTAATTTCTCGAGTCCATGAGTGTCGCGGAAAGTTGTGCCATCAAGGCATGGTTGTAGGGAAAGGAATTGTTCTTCTCTTTTCGCGATCATGACCTCCAACATGAAGATCCGCATGGTGGTATTTCAACTAAAGGAGACCTCTCTTCTATGGCAGAAGACACTCCTGCCACTTTTGAACATGGTCGTCGACAACGTGTCATGGGAACTATTCGAGGAATGATTACAGGAGAGGTATCTTTCTGAGGAATTCGTTGAGCATCAACTCAATGATTTCGATGCCTTGTGACGAGGTAGCCGCATGGTGCCCAAGTACGAGGCCCATTTTGGAGCTGCTTCGGTATCCTCTGCACCAAATTACCTAGAACCTGAAGGTCAAGAAGTTCGAGTATAGAATTATTGTTAGAATTTAGCTTCTACTTTGGGTACTAGGATTACTGGACCGAAGAAAGTGTGTAGGATTGTGGGGAGCCACATGACCAACATTAATGCTCAGAGGAAAGGGCCAGATCATGTGGATCAGTTGGACCCACTAACATGGGAGTTTTGGGAAAGGCCCATCGGATTCATGTAGTGGTGAATAACCGCCAGACAGAGCACCGGTCCACTGTGCTCAAGATGTCAGGTACCATCACTGACTAGACCCTTAGTATTTTGATAGATCCCAGTGTTACCAAAAGTTTCATTTGTAGTGAAATGTTAAAAGGATTAAGGTAAAGCTTCTCGAACAGGACGAGTGTATCTTTGTAGAGATGGCTTCGGGAGCCAAACAAAATTTTGGAGGAAGGGTTATGAACTGTACCCTTAATATGGGAGAGTTTGTCACCAGGGCCAACCTGTACGTCATGATCTTAGGATCTTATGACATTGTGATTGGTATGGACTGGTTGGAATTGCATGAGGTGATACTCAACTGTAAGATGAGACGGTTTTTCTTGGTCAATGATGAGGGACAAAGACGCATGATTTTAGGACATAACTAGGGAGTTTCCCTAAGGTTCATCTCTTCCTTGTAGCTACGGAAGAGCATGCGTAAGGGATGCAAGATTTATGCGATCCTTGTGTTAAATGAGAAGGGAGTAGCGGAAGGACTAGAACACCTACTGGTGGTGAGAGAGTTCACATACATCTTTATAAAGGAGTTACCTGGGATGTCGTTGGATAGGGAATTGGAGTTTACCATAGAACTAAAACTGGGAACTAAATCGATAGCTAGAATGCCTTATCGGATGTCGACCCTGGAGTTGCAAGAGTTGAGAATGCAACTGAAGGAGCTGCTGGAACTATGACATACATCCGAGTGTGTCACCTTGGGGTGCGCCTGTTATTTTCATATGAAATAAGTATGGGTCATGGAGACTCTACACTGACTACCATCATTGAACACGGTGACGATCAAGAATCAATATCCGTTGTCGAGGATTGATGATCTGTTCGATCAAATGAAGGGTGTGACAATGTTTTCAAAGATCGATTTGCAATTAGGGTATCACCAGTTACAGATCAAGGAGGATGACGTCCCTAAGACTTCTTTAAAATGAGGTTTGGATATTATGATTTTACTGTTTTACCATTTGGACTGACAAATTCCCCAGGGGTATTTATGAGTTTGATGAACGGGGTGTTCAACGAGTACTTAGATAAGTTCATCCAAGTATTCATGGATGATATTTGATTTACTCTCAGAAAATGGAGGATCTTGACCAACACTTTCTCTTGGTACTACAACATCTGCGAGAGATTAAATTGTATGGGAAACTATCTAAATGTTCATTTTATCAAACGAAGATTCACTACTTAAGGCATGTCATCTCCGGTGAAGGTATCATTGTGGATCCAACAAGGGTTGAGGATATTATGGAATGGACTAGGCCGACGAATGTCCTAGAAGTGCGTAGCTTTATGGGTTTAGCAGGAGACTATTGACGGTTTGTCGAGGGTTTTTCAAAGATAGAAAATCCTATTATGGAATTGACAAATAAGAACAAGAAGTTTGTTTGGACCGAGAAATGCATGGAATCCGTTTGGAGGCTCAAGGAGATGTTGATGACACAACCGATAATAAAGGTCCTGAACATGGATGCAGACTTCTTGGTATGCACTAACACATCCAAAGAAGGCTTTGGTGGAGTCTTGATGCAAGACGGTTGAGTGATCGCTTACATCTCGAGAAAGTTGAGAAGGCATGAGGAGAACTATGCGATGCATGATTTGTAGTTGTTAGCCATTGTTTATGCATTGAGAGTTTGGATTCACTACCTTATTGCATGAAAATTTGAACTAAAAACAGACCACTGTGGTCTACAACACAACTTTATGCAAAGTGACTTGAACACACCACAACGACGTTGGTCAAAATTTCTTAGCGAGTACAATTTCAAGATTTGTTACATAAAAGGAACAGTGAATAAAGTGGTTGATGTGCTGAGTGGAGACCACTCATATTTTCGGTGATTCCTATTCAGATGAATCTATGTGAAAATATTATAACTTTACAGCACGACGATGACTGGTACAAAGAGGTCAAGGATTTTATCAGACATAGCACAATGATGGTACCAAGATTTGAAGGATTTATGTTTGAAGACAATGGATTATTGGGGTTTAAAAACTAGATTTACGTACCATCGAATGACAAATTGAGGATCTTGGTCCTAAACAAGGCTCATAGAGCAGTATACATGGCTCACTTAGGAGTCATGAAGATGAGGGAAGACCTTAAACCCTTATTTTTCTAGAAAGGAATGAAGGCAGACATAGTCAACTATGTGGCCATATGTCTAGAATGTCAGTAGGTAAAGGCTGAACATAGACATCCAAAAGGATTAATACAACCACACAGTATTCCAGAATCAAAATAGGAGGTTATTTTGATGGATTTTATTGTTGTATTTTTATCGACGGGAAGGAGACATGACTCGATTTTTGTAGTAGTCGACACTTTGACGAAGAGTGCTAATTTTATTCCTGTGCATATGACATATCTGACACCTCACATGGCTAGAGTTTTCATCAGTAAGATTGTGAGGCTACATGGTGTGCCTAAGAGGATTATATTTGATCTAGGATTGGTGTTTATTGGACAATTTTGGACTAGTTTCCAAGAGGCCTCGGGAACCCAGCTTAACTTTATTACTGCGTATCACCCGGAGACTAATGGGAAGATCGAACAAATGAACCAAATATTAGAAGACATGTGATGCATGTACGATATGGACCAACAAAAACGTTGGGAAGAATTCTTGCCACTGGTAGAATTCTCATATAACAACAGTTACCAAAGCACCATTAAGATGGCACCTTTTGAGTTCCTCTATGGGTGACCATGTCAGATGCCTTTGATTTTGGATTGGCTTGAGGATAGGGTCCTGGTGGGACCAGAAGCAATCCAAGAATTGGAATATTAAATGAAAACTATAAGACAAAGGATCAAGGAAGCACATAATCGACATAAGAGTTATGCCAATGCCCATCCTGTCAACCATAGTTACGATGTGGCGATTGAGTATTCTTGCAGTTGAAACCATATAAGAGTTTGATCAAGTTGGAAAAGGGGCTAAACTATCTCCTAGGTTCGTGGTAATCTACGAGATTGTGGAAAGGAGAGGCCCGTGGCCTACTGACTAGCCTTTCCTGATTCTTGAGGTGTATTGCATGATGTATTTCACATCTTTGTTTGAGACCTTATGATTAGTGATCCTACACATGTTTTGAATTGAGCACATGGTGTGTGTCAGATGAGGGTGCGCTCATGGCTAAGTCGATCCTCATCCTGGATCATCATATTCGACAACTATGATGTTGAACAATAGATCAAGTCAAGGTCCAATGGGACAACTATAGTCCACACTCGGTGACCTGGGAGGACGCATATGATATGCGCGAGCAGTTTCCATTTTTGTTTGATAGATAGACTCATGATATTATGATACACATTATTGTGGCACTTATATACTGTGAAACTTTGGGATGAAGTTTAGACTAAGAGGGGGTGTATGTAACATCTCACTATTGCGTACACTAAGAAAACTTATTCTTTTAGGACACTTGCTTGCAAGTGATCCAGATTACTATACTATTGGGCATTTGATTATGATTATGAGGTGTTATGGATTGATGACATGCTATTTTGTTGTATTGACATAAATAGGTGCTATTGACTCAATTTTCCTGAGTGTGAAGGATTTTGTACCTCGAGGATGCAGAGGCATCAATGAAACCCTTAGACTCTGAATCGAGCCAGGGAGTGGACTATTGGGGTTTGATTGTTGTATATATGATGTTTGTGTATCTAATTAGATGATATGATTATGGACATATTTTTGACATGATTCGTTGATGATGCAGGCTGAAGATAGCTTGTCAACCAGACTCACATGTGAAGTAGAGGGGTCATGCACGACTACGATAGATGTTGAGGGAGAGTTGTGGACAACAACCCTGCCACAACCTACTAGCACTCCCGCCATGGCTCAAAATGTAGGTTAACGATTACCTTGTTTGAGAAGACCCACGATGCTGTGAGGGCTGACTGCGATAGTCACTCATGATGATTCTAAGGAGCGTGCAATAAGGCAGGGGTCTTATTCCTTAGAGGCCCTTAGTATCCCACAAGATCACATGGCAGAGTATTGAATCCAGGGGTTTTGATGTCTACCAAGTCACTCAAGAGGCGAGTGGCACCCTTGGAGCACGTAGTGCATCCTGAAGGGCACTTCGTGCAAGAAAAATGGAAAGAGGCGAGTGGCACCCTTGGACCATGTAGTGCATCCTTAAGGGCACGTCGTCCAAGGGAAACAGATTGAGGCGAGTGGCACCCTTGGAGCACCTAGTGCGCCCTGAAGGGAATGCCACATTGTTAATTAATAAATGGATAAACCTAGACGACCTTAGGACGAATAACCTAATAAGAAAGATTTAAAACATTTTCTCTAATAAAATGTCACTCAGCCTAGTAAAATAAAGTCTAGGTCTAAGTGATAGTTGTGATAATTTTTTTTATCTATTTATATAATAAATAAATAAGTAATAATAATAATAATAATGATAATCATCATTAATAATGTGACGAGAAGGGGGTAAGTAATTCATTTAATTTATAAAATTCTTTTGGGGGATAAAATTTAAAAAGGGGGAAAAAGGGGAAATAATTGTTTTGTCACATATGTTAATTAAAAATTTATTAATTAAAAAAGAAAAAGGGAAAAAGTTAATTTTTTACACTTGCCAATTTGAGTTTTAAATGAAAAGGGAAAGAGGGAAATTTAAAAGAATTAGGAAACGAGGAAAAATCGGGAAACATAGAAAGAAAGGGGAAACACAAGGAAAAAGAAGAAAGACTAACTTAGTATGGTATCTATCATTTAAGAACTTTCTAAATTTAACTCAACTAGTAAATTAGGAAGGGGGTAAGTCATTAAAACATGTAAGGGAATATGGGGACACCTAGGAGCAATTCTAGGAATGATTTTAGGTGGGTGATGGAAATAGGGGTAATTAATTAATTAAGGAAATTAATTTATGGTGCAATGAAGGGGATGGGTGACATGTGTATGGGGAGGATTTTTATGAATTAAATTATTAAAACAATAAATTAAATGAGAATTTGGGAAAGTAAATGACTTAGAAACTCTATATAAAGGAGGGAGGAGAATGATGATGGATCTCTGCTRTGATGCGTAACATTACACTGCTGAATTTTAGACTTGACTGACTTAGCTTGTGAGAGTTGGGATACCCATCTCGGTGAGGAGTGGTAGCTCGGCCTTGCGAGGTGATATGAGAGCTAGTTGATTCTATGATTAGTGTGCATGGCCCCTTTGTGGTTTGAGGGGCTAAGGGGGAAGAAGAGTACCCCTAGCGTTGGATGAGAGGTACCGATAAAGTTTTGACGGTTGACAAGCGGGAGCTGCACGAAGCGCACAGGAAAACGAGTCAGAGTGGAAGACTTGGGCTACAGTATGCTTACTTTATTCTGCATGGTATATTCTTATTATACCTCACACTTTCAATTCTGCATTCTTAGTTGGGTAAATAAAATGTTTGACTTATCATTTTAATTGATAACTTAATTCCCCATAGCCTTAAGCTCATTGTTGATTGAATCCCTTGGCTTTCGATCCCTGCATGTTGTGACTGCCCTATGGTTTTAATTTTTTTGTGATGAGTTTACGCTTCTTACTTCACCCTCGTCCCTATCTCATCAGTCCTTTCCTGAGAAGTAGGCCAGGAGCAATTGACGGTCGTCACTTCGGTGTTAATAGACCTATAGATCCAAACACCCTACTTTTCTATGCGTGGAAGATGAGAGATGGATATGTTTTGCCAACTGTCTACCCCTATTGATTGCTCATGGTTTATTGATGGTCATTTTGCTTTATTGTGATGGAATTTTTTTCATTGATTGATTCATGTCTAAGCGATTGGTCTTATGCTTCTTGTGACTGAATTATTTTGCACTTGTTATGCGTTGCATGTTGATGTAATGACAGAGGTCATTACAAGTTCTCAATTAGGTCTTCAGATCTTCTTTTGTAGCTATTAGATAAGAAAAGGTCCTCATCTAGCCATAAAGGATTATGGTTGGACTCATTACATAAAATAATAGCTTGTTTAGTTGTAGTCCTAGCATTAAAGTCTCCTAGGAGGAGAATATTACCTTAATTTATCAAATTATAAATATCTTGTTCTAAATTATTATAGGGACAATTTGTATCTATATTATTTTTCTTATAAAAAGTAGAATTAATAGGTGCAAAATAACAAATTTCTATATACATCTTCTTAGCATTGGTGTCTGAAATTTCTATCAAAATGTATTGATTAAGAGGGTCAATCTTATGAAGTTGAATGTAAGGAGAAATGCTCTTTCTAATATAACAAGATATGCCTCTTATCCCTCTACGGTGGGATTTTTTGTTCCATGCCAACCACAAGACAAATCCTTCCATGTTAGGGACCCTAGACTCCTCCTGCTCCCAAGTTTCAGCTAGATAGATAATATCAATATCACTCGGGATCCAACTTATCATAGGACCTTTGGGCCATGGAAAGCCACGAAAATTCCAAAAAAGTATCTCGAGTGTCCCAAATTCTTATTTATTCTTATCCTTTTGGTATCTATCCCTAACAATAGATTTTCGATTTCTAAGTATTGCCCATTTTCTTTCTTTCCTGGCTTCTTTTACCTTTTGAACTTCCTTCCTTAATTCATCTTGGTCTTTGGGAATGAGGACTTCATTTATAAATATTCTAGACCCTTTTAATCTTGGAGATTTACTAAGTATGTTATATTTATGGTCATTACAACTTACCTTGACACAGATCAACCTATCTTTGTGATCAATTATTTTTCCTAGCCTCTTTGCTTCTATGAGGTAAGTTGTATCAATTTGTGATTTATTTTTTAATTCTTCTTTTACTATTGCTAGCATATCCTCCTCTTGTTGTTCTCTTATACCAAAAATTATGAGGTTCAAAGCTCTTTTGTTACACTCATGGTCCAATTTGATTAGCTTATTCATTTCCTATTTGATGGGTTTGATATCCAATTTATTTTCCATATTACTGCGGGTCAAATTGTTGGTTAGTTTTTTTTCTAGCTCTTTAATACTGTTTCTCAAATTGTGATTTTCTTCAACCCCTCCTTCTCGGGTTGATTTTTTATGTCCTTCCATTTCTTGAATTCTATCCTTCATTGTCTGCAATTCACTCTTGAACCCTAAGAATATATCCTCTATTTGAGTTTGAATGGTATCTTTTATTTGTTTATCAATCATTGCCTCTAATTCTATTTGGAGTTTTACGTTTCTTTCTTCACTCATTTTTTCTAATATTTCTAACTTTATTTGGAATTTGGCATCTCTCTCTTCTCTTATTTTTTCTACTAATTCTATATAATCGTAAAGGATCTCTAGGGTGATTTTGGGGGGCCTCCCCTTGTTAGGATGAGTTTTTGGAATAGGTGGTGGAGTGATCATATTGAAAAGAACAGAAAAAAGATGTAACAATTATTATTATGGATTGACTTTATCTCTGAAAACAACTTTTACTTATGAAACTTAAAATAAAAAAAATTATTTAAACCTCTTTACGTAAAATTAAAATTGAATCAAAGTAAAAGGTGACTCACCTCATTTCAGATGTCCAATTGCTCAACCCATTGAAGAGCCAAAAATAATTTCCGAATACTACACAGAAGTCCAAAGAAACTACAAAGATTATAGTACTATTCTCGTTCAAAACCCGAGATATATAATCTTAGAAACAAAATATCTTAAAAAAACAAGAAGTATTATTCCTGTTCAAAACTGCAGAGATATAATTTCAAAACCATGAAAAAATATCATTCCCGTTTATACATTAATAATACATTATTACATTAAATTAATGTATTAATGTAATGTATAGATTAAAACATGATTATTTAACACATCACTAATTGATACATTAATAATACATTAATACATTAATAATACATATTTTAATACATTACTAAACTATTTATACATTAAAACATTAATAAAGTATAAATACACTAATAAAATAATACATTAATAAAGTAGTAATACATTACTAAATTATTTATACATTTATAATACATTATTAGATTAATGTAATGTATAAATTAAATTCATTAATACATTATTAATTAACACATTGCTAAAGTATTAATAAACTAATTATATAATACATTAAATACATCATTAGGTATTTTAACACATTAAATACATTAAATATATTAAATGCATTAATAAATACATTATCAATTGGATGTAGCTTGGGTGGTTGGGAGTGACATGTTGTTCCTTTCAATAGGTTTATAGGATGATCTTGTTGTTGAGCCCCCATTTTCTCAATATTTTGAAAATGCTCGACTTCCCCATGTTCTAATAAAAACATTATTAAAGTATTTATACATTAATAATACATTATTACATTAACTTAATGTATTAATGTAATGTATAGATTAATACATTATTAATTAAGACATTGCAAAAGTATTGATACAATAATAAAGTATTAATACAATAATAAAGTACTACATTGACAAAGTAGTAATACCATGAACTTAATGTATTTAGTAATACATTATTAAAGTATTAAAACATTAATAATACATTATTACACTGTAATATATAAATTAAAGTATTAATACATTAATGTATAATATAACATATTAAAGTATTAATGTTTTAATAACTTAATCGTTTTATACATTAATACAATGTTGAAGTATTAATAGACTAATAAATGGATGACCTTCACTATGGTTGAACTTGGTTTATCACGACCATGATTGACTGTGGTTGACCATGGTTGACAATGTTAACCATGTTTGGCAATTGTTGTCCATGGGTGACCATGGATGGCCATGACCATGGTTGACCAAGACTATGGATGACATTCACATTCACGTTGCAACAACAGGATATTTTCGTCATATTACAATGACAGAATATTTGTGTCACATTGTGAAGACAGATTATGTTCATCACATTGAAACGATGTGATATTGTTCGTGGCATATTGACAACGACGGGGCTATCTTAATCACATTGCGACGACAAGACATTTAAGTAAAAAGTGGCTATCTAATGAACAAAAATGTCCTATGTTAATCATATGTTGTATGGTTATGTGATGAACATAAATGTCATATGTTCATCACATTGCAATGATAGAATGTTTATTTTGATGGCGGGGCTATGTTCATCACATTGCGAAGATGGGATATTGTTTGTCACATTATGATGAAAGGATCTTTTCATCATATTGTGATGGTGAGGATATGTTAATCACATTGCGACAAGGGTATGTTCACCACATTGCGACAATATGGCTATTTTTGTTAGATTGTGATGGAGGGGCTAATTTTATCACATTGCGATGACACAATATTTGTGTCACATTATGATGATAGGATATCTGCATCACATTGCGACAACGAGGATATGTTCTTCACATTGCAAATCCAGGATATTGTTTGTCACATACTCACAATGAAGGGGATATTGTGATGAAGACGCTATGCTCATCACTTTGCGACGACAATCCATTTAAGTAAAAAGTGGTTATCTCATGACACGGCAAGGCTATGATTGTCAGATAGTGATGATAAGGCTATGTTTATCACATTGAGATGAAAAGGGTAGGTTCATGACATTATGATGACAGTATATTTATGTCAAATTGCGATGATGAGGTTATGTTCATCACCTTGCAACGATATGCTATGTCATGAGCATAAATGTCACATGTTGTATGGCTATGTCATTATAATAAATGTCATATGTTCATGACATTGTGACGATAAGACATGTATTTTGACGATAGGGTTATGTTCATCACATTGTAATGACAAGACATTATTTTTCACATTATTCATAGGAAGAGAATCAATAGAATATTGGAAATTAAAAATATGAAGGAAATTAAATGAATTAATTCTTAGAGATAATACATTTAGGATTTTCATGTTTTTAGTCCCTAGTCTTGTTAAAAGAACCTTTTTTAGCCAAGCCTAGATTCCTACATCATTGGCTGCAAATAAGTGTCAGGTACTATAAGGATCACAATTGGGCATATGTGGGGGGATAATGGTAGACAAGACTATTTTTTAAGTAGAGACATGGGTAGAGGGGTAGAGGGAGAAGGTTGGATGGGTAGGGTAGGGGTAGTGGTGGGAATGAAAGAAAGGAGGGAGGATCAAAGTGGGAGGGGGTGAAAAGATGAAGGGGGAGGAGGAGAGGATGTGTGAGATCCATAGGGGAAAGGGGAATGCAGTGTAATAGGGATGTGATAAGAGGAAAAAGGGATAATGGGTGGTGGAAAAGGAGGGGTAGGAATTAAGAAAATGAGGTAAAATGCATTGGAGGGTCGGGAGAGAAGGTGATAAGAGAGAGGATGTGGATGAGCGTGGGTGTAAAAGGGTGAGGGGGGAGAAGAAAAGGAATATTGAGTGTCCTAACATTGTCCTATAAGTTGCATATATATTTTGAGTAATATTTATGTAATACTTGACCTCATAAATGACATTAAAAGTTGAATTCCAAATTAAAAATAAAATAGAATTAACTATCTATGTTTATCCCATGGTTTTGGATCTAGAACCGCGTAGGAGTCAACAAATCAAAAAAGTGGAAGAATTTTAAAATTGTTTTCTGATGGGTTCCCTCTTAAAAAGAGAAGTATCCCATCATTAAAAAAATATCTAGAAAACATTATTAAGAACAAATGAATGCAACACAAGTAAATTAGAGAGTAATGAACTCTCAGTAATAGAATAGATTATTAACCTCTTACACGGTACTACCTACACTTTTATGAGTATCTGATCTAGAGGGATCTTATTGGACATCCACCTCTTCCACTGAGTCACCATTTTGAGCCTGTGGTTTTGATAAACCACGATATTCACTCTTTTGATGGGGAATGGAATGTAATGTCATCTTCAATTGTTAATTAAAGACATCATTTGATGATTTCCTAGTGGGGTTAGCCCCCTAACAAATAGATCATCTTAAATAGACAAAGTATAGCTATGAAAAATGTAGAAGTCCCAAGGCATATAAGAACGACTATGCCAAACCATAAGAAATATAAAATATTGGTTCTGCACAAGGATTGAAAATAGATCAAGTGATCATTTTGCAAAGCAAATTCCCAAGAAGAACATCATAATATCGCATCAGAAAAAACATCTGCACAACCTGAAAAAAATGATAGTTATAAACACATTACAACACAAGATTTCCAAGTCATAAATAAATGAGAGAGCTCAAATTGTTTCAATACCAAGTTCATCGTTTTTATGTACTAAGGTGTCTTTTCTAGGCACATGAACAATCTCCTAAAAATAATTAACCATAAATAGAAACTAGGTCACCCAATTCATATAAAAATGAGACATTTTATTTGCATAAGTCCTAAATCATTTCCGTTTCCTTCTAAATCCAAGAAATATCAACGCTCCAAAAGTGATTTGGCCTTCCTCTAAATTGCCTATATTTTCACAAGAAAGTGTTGAACTATTGCAAATGCGGACCCGTGAAATCATAGTAGCTCATGAGCATCAACGCCATGGATCCTCTACACAATAGTTGAAAATAAACCAAGTCTTTCATATTCCTGCAAGTCTAATGAAGAGACATACAAGAAATAACTATGTGGAATTCAAAGACATGGTCATAGAAAATGCCTCCACACAACTACGGATGTGCGTAACTTCACGACGATAACTGACATAAATTCTATTCACAAGCATTGAAAATACACAAGTACTTCCTATGCTAGCCATATGCCTCTGCAATGTATGGAGGTGGGAAATACATCGAGATGCTGACATATCTCTATAGAAAAATCCTTATCGCAACGTAAAAAAAATTCCTCTGTAAAAAATATTTTTGGCTATGTGATTTTACATGTGCCTTTG
>JASDQU010588007.1:55574-72447 GCA_032191745.1 Picea mariana | reverse complement strand
ATGTGCATTTTCATTCATGTCCAAATACCTTCATCAATCTTGTGGTCCAAAACCCATGACTAGGGTTAACATCAATGACAACAACCAATCTTCCAAACATCTCCCCCTTTGTCATTGATGACAACTCTCATGCTCCCCCTATCATCATGATCCCAATTTCTCTCCCCCTTTGACATCAATGGAAAAGGGTAGGGCTTCTCCTCCTGAGTTTAATGGAAAAAGGTAACCTTCTTCTTTACGCTTGCTCCCCTTGAACATGTGGCACTCAATAATACTTCATGCTTATTTTTGGTCTTTGGGAATTTTTCTTCCTTGGAATCATTTTGTGTGGCTTATGTCTTCTCTCTCTTATTCATGTATAGGATGTTTATATTGTTCTATATTCTTGTTGCAGTTGCAACCAATCTTCCTGAGTTATTTTCTCTGATTTTACATTTTCGGGAGTCAAACGTAAGAGGGTATCCTTGATCACACATTTTACTAACACTGAGTAGATTATGCGTCAAGCCTTCAACCAATAGGACATTCTTTGCTTTTATATCTTTTCTTCCAAGTTCTACTACACCTTCTCCAAGTATTTTGGCAAATGAGTCATCTCCAAATGCAACATTGCCACCCTTTCTCTTCAAGCTGATGAATTTGTCTTTATCACCAGTCATGTGTGAAAAACATCCACTGTCTATGTACCATTCTTCTTCTTCTTTACATTATTCAACAGTTAATGATATTCGACAATCTTTGTTTTTTGGAATCTCTTTCCTTCTCCATACCGTGGTTGGAATAGAGACATATTCATTCATATATCTGCAATCTCGTGCTTTGTGACCAAGATAATTACATTTGTAGCATACAATATTTTTGTCCATCAATGGGGAAAATGAATTATAACTTTTGTTGACAAATCCATGGTTATTTCCATATATTCTATTTACATCATTCATGTTTCTTGCGTATTTGTTCCTTTCATTGATTCTGCAATTAATTGCCTTATGTCCAAAATTTTTGCAAGTATAACAATGACCAAGAAAGAAATTTTGATACCTTCGAGTAAGTGGCCTTCTTTGTGATGTAGTCCATCTGGGTTCATGATCTAATCTTTTGTAGTTTCCTTCATACTGATTGAAGCTTCTTTGATTCCTGAAGGTAGGAGGTCTTCTTGGATATTCATCTCTTTTGTAATCATTCCTTCTTTCTGGTATCCTAGTCCACTTCTCATCAACAGTCTGTGTAGCTCTTTCTTCAACCTTCTTGTTGGTATTTGCATCTTCTTTTTATGAAGTTTCACCCATCCATCCAAGATGTGTTAAATATTTTGGCACTTGAGAGTTTCTTAAGCTATTCCTCAATGAGACAACTTCTTGTTCAAGTTTCTCATAATCTTCTTCTTTTTCATCATTTGGACGTTCCTTGCTTCCCCTGTTCTTCTTTCTTCTTTGAGTAGATTTTTCAAGGAAATGTTTTCTTCTATTATTTTTCTATAATTATTCAAATGGTGAAATTGCTATGGTATTGAGAAGACATATCAAGTTACCTATGGTAAAATTTTCATCTCTTGATTCACTATAATTATGGAGATACACTCTATAGAAGATAGGGTTTTTGACCAGTCCTGAAGCTAGTCAATAAACAAGTGTTCCGGGTAAAACAATCATAACTTCATCATAGAGAATCCAAATGAAGTGGGAAAAATTTCATTGGAAATCGTACACACTATAGTTTCTTGTGCATGAGTTTTAAAATCTGATGTTAAATATTGAGCACGAGGCATTCTGTACAAGTTCGGTCTCATGAATAAACTAGAATTGAACAAGGTCTACCATTCTCTCTATAACTTCTTTTTGGGGAGGATTCAAAAAGTGAAACTTGGAGAAGTTTCAGAGAAAAAATGGAGTAATATTATCTATAGGATCAAAGTATTCCAAGAATTGAATAATTGCAGAAATTGAAGAAGTGTCTGGAAGCATTATCATGTTCTATGTGATGGTTGGTTGATGGTGATGATTTAGTATCAACTTTCTCACAATCTTCTTCTTTCTTCATCATTTGGAAATTGCTTACTTCTCCTATTCTTCTTTCTTATTCAAGTAGAGTTTTCAAGGAAATGTTTTCTTCTCTTCATTTCTCAAAGGCTTCTAATTTCTTTTTCAAGCTTACAACTGTCTTTTCACAGCTACCCAATTCACTTCTTAGTTTTTTGTGCGTATCTTTGAGCTTTCTATTTTCAATCTCAACATGCTTCAATTTTTTAATATTCTCATCTTCTTGTTGAATAATTTTTTATTCATGATTTTCTTCTTCTTCATTGGACTTTTCTTCTTCAGTGTCATCTCTTTCAATCCTTGGATGAGGAAATTCAAATTCAACATGTCCCACTCCTTCACAATTAAACAAAAAGAACTGACCTCTATTTGCTTCTTTGAAATCTTAGATGTTGTAATTTGCTTCAACTTCTTCTTCTTCTTCTTCTTCTTTTGCTTCTTCCCTTGCATAAAGGTCTTGTACCTTGTCCCAAATCTCTTTTTATGATGCACATGATCCCACCTTGGATTTTACTGAATCTGTCAATCCATCTAGGATGGTATCTATTGCTAATTTATTGTTGCTTTTTGCTTCCTTCTGAGCTACAGTCTTTGGTTTCTTCAAAGCATTGTATCCTAAAGAAATTGAGAATCAAACATCTACCCCAAGAGATTTCAATTAAGTTTCTATTCTATTACTCCAGTATTCAAAATTGCTTCCATCAAATGGTGGAATCCCATTTCGAATTTTGTCTTCCATTTCTTCTTAGGATCTTCCTTCGAGTGGTTAAACTGTACTGAAGGTAACCCGCTCTGATTGTTGATATTGAGAGGTGGGTGAATCAATATCAAGTAACATTTAAAACCTTTTTCAACTTATACTTAATCCATTCAATTATATCCAATGAGAAATGAACAATAGTATAAGATTTACACCAATACACCACAATACACCTTGCACAATATATGAGAAATAATGAATAGTTATTGTTCAAGGGAAGTAATGACTTCCAAAGGTAGCTACAACTTCCAAATGTAAAGGGAGGGATAAACCTCCAAGAGGAAGATAAAATCCTCCAATATCAAGAGATATTTTAACTCTCCATCCTTTCCCCTTCCTTCCACAAAATAATATATGAGAGATAATAAAACTTTACATTAAATCATCACCATCAACCAACCATCACATAGAACCTGATAATGCTTTCTGAGACTTCTTCAATTTATGAAATTATTCAATTCTTAAATAACATGATCTTGTAGATAATATTTATCAATTTATTCTCTGAAACTTCTCCAAGTTTCACTCCTTGAATCCTCCCCAAAAAGAAGTTATAGAGAGAATGGTAGACCTTGTTCAATTCTGGTTTATTCAAGAGACCGAACTTGTACAGAATGCCCTGCGCTTAATATTTAATATCAGATTCAGAAAACCACACACAAGAAACCAAAGTCCATACTATTTCCAATGAAATTTGTCCCACTTCATTTGGATTCTCTATGAAGAATTTATGACTGTGTTACCCAAAACACTTGTTTATTGACTAGCTTCAGGACTAGTCAAAAACCCTATCTTCCACAGAGTGTATCTCTATAATTATAACAAGTCAAGAGTTTAAACATTTACCACAGGTACCTTGATGTGTCTTATCAATACCATAGCAATTTCACCATATGAATCGTTCTATAAAAAAAGTTATAGCGAAAATGGTAAGATGACCTAAAAATAACATACCTTAGAACACATCACCAAAAGACTTCATCTTCCCTTGAAATCTGGCCTTCTTTACTTTTGATTTCCTCTGAAATTCGACTTGTGTATAAAACGAATGTATAATGATATGTATGTATACCATTTATGTCACTTCCTTTTAACATTAGGGCCGACTTGACACTTTCTTATTTTGTAATTTGTTTCTTTAATTATCTTTAGGGCCTACATGTACTTCCTTCTTCAATTCACTTTGTCATCTTCAAAAATTCACTTCTCCTCAACCATGAGGATCCACATGATGTGCCACATACCACTGGAAAAAACATGATGTATACTATCCATCCATGGGTGTTTTATCTGCATGTGCATTGTCATTCATGTCCAAATACCTTCATCAATCTTGCGGTCCAAAACTAGGGTTGACATCAATGAAAACAACCAATCTTCCAACAACAACCTCAGAAGAAAAAAGATGCCTGCAAACCCCCCAAAGGGAAATCCTACAAGGGAAATTCATATCAATACACCTTCTTCAAGTCAACCTAAGAAAGACAGTTCAGTAAAGGATGCAATGGAGAAAGGAAAATTCAAAGAAGAACCCCCAAAGAAGATACTTGAGGCAAGAAAGGAACCTGTCATTAAAGAGGTAGAAAAATCCCCATATTCTTTTAATTTTGAAAGTGAAATGGCTAAAATAAAAATTTATGTTCTATTCAATGAGCTGATTAAAAATGGTGAATATAGAAATTAGATAATTAAGATGCTCAAGATAGAAGAATCTTATGACACATTAAATGTGCAATATCATCACCCTGCTATCTTGTTTGGACCAGGTGTAGAGGAGAGTGGTGATGTTGATGATGTCCCCCCTTTCTACGTTTGTCTTAAAATCCATGTCATGACCTTACATAATGCTATGTTAGATTCAAGAGCATCCCATAATCTGATGCCCAATGTAGTCATGGATGAGATGGGTCTAGACATTACAAGGACTTACACTGATCTTTTCTCCTTTGACTCAAGGAAGGTGAAATGATTGGGTTTAATCAAAGATCTGGTTGTATCATTGTCCCAAATTCCATCAAAAAAGATGATCATGGATCTGGTTTTTGCTGACATCCCTCCTAAATTTGTCATGCTATTATCTAGATCATGGGATGCAAAGTTGAAAACAACTTTGCAAATGGATATGCCATATGCTACTATCCCTATTTTTGTTCAAGAAAGGAGGTTGTACAGAGAAGTACTGCTCAAGTACATGGTGAGTAGAAAATACCAACAAAACAATCATCCTATTTACTCTGTAGATACTGAGGTTGGTTCTTCTGTTTTCTATAATGACTTGAGCTTTGAAGAGGAGGAACCAAAGACTATTATGACCATCAAAGACAAATATGATCATCAAACATTGAAAAGTACAGATCAAAAAAATAGTGAAGAGGATGAGATGTGTAACATGAACTTTGATGGAGCTACTAACAAAGAAGGAGCAGGAGCTGGTGTGTGGATTATCGCTCCTAAGACAGGTACAAAACTTTGTTCTTGCAAATTTTCTTTTGATTACACCAATAACATGGGTGAATATGAGGCATTGATTTTGGGATTGAATACTTTGAAATAATTGGCTACTAGGTGGATAGTTGTACATGGGGATTTTGATCTTGTCATAAATCAGGTAAAGGGTATATATCAGTCAAAGCATCCTAGATTGAGGGCATACAGGAATACAATACTTGATCTTCTTGAAGAGTTTTCATAATACAATTTATTAGTGATTCCTGGGGGGGGGATATAATTGTTGATGCTCTAGCTACTTCAACCTCTATTTTCAAAATTCCAATTTTTCCTAACAAAAAGTATGAAATTGAAGTGAAGCATAGGCCAGCAGTACCTGGCAACATTAAATATTGGAAAATATTTGAAGATGACAAACATGTAGAAAGATTCCTTTAGATGAGTGATGAATTTGCCAATTCAAATATTGATGATGAGTGTTGTTGTGAAGAGGAAGAATATGCAGTTGTGTTCATAAATGATGATTGTTTTCAAAATCATATTGTTGGTAGAGATATAGTTCAAATAAAAAATAACATCATTCCCAAGGGCTTGGTCCCATTGGAAAATCTTTTTGAGAACAATGATATAGCCAGAAATCCTAAAATCATTGCAAATGATGAGGACATATAAGATTGCAACATTGGGACTTAGAAAGATCCCAAGATCATGAAACTTTCCAAGACACTCAGTCCAGAAATTAAACAAAGGTATATCATCCTAATGAAATATTTCCCCGATGTCTTTGCATGGGGCTATGAGGATTTAAAGGTGTAGGATACTAAGGTAATTCAACATGTAATTCCAATCAAGGATGATCACAAACCTTTCAAGAAAAATTTGAGAAGAATTAGTCCTCTTCTGCTACCATCGATTGAAAAGGAGGTAAGGAATTTGTTTGATGCCAAAATTATAGTGTCCTTAGGATTTTCCAAGTGGGTGGATAACCTAGTGCCTGTCAGGAAGAAAAATGGTGGGATCAGGTTGTCTGTAGACTTTCAAAATCTAAACAGGGTGTCTCTCAAAGACAATTATCCACTTCCTAATATGGATTACATTCTGGAGAAGGTGGTTGGATCTCAGAAAATATCAATTCTTGATGGTTTCTCTGGATACAACCAAATCATGGCACATCTTGATGATAAAGAGAAGACAACTTTTACAACACCTTGGGGCACCTTCATGTATGCCAAAATGACTTTTGGGCTTATGAATGGAAGGGAAAACTTCCAAAGGGCCATGGATATAGCCTTTGCTGATGAGAAAGATAAGTTTATTTTCATTTACTTAGATGATATCATTGTATGTTCAGATTCTAATGATGAACATCTTAAACATCTAAGAATAGTGTTTTAGAAATGTAGGAAGATTGGCATCTCATTGAATCACAAAAACTCCAACTTTGGAATGCAGGAGGGAAAAATTCTTGGTCACATCATTTCAAAGGAAGGGATAAATATAGACCCCAACATAGTAGAAGCAATTATAAAGATTGTCACACCCAGGAGCAAGAAGGAGGTACAATATTTCCTAGGTAGAGTAAATTTTTTGAGAAGGTTTATCCCTAACTTGGCTAAAATCATAAAGTATATCACTAAAATGCTCATGAAAGGAAATGAGATAAAATGGAATCCTAAATCTAGGAAGTATTTTGAAGATATTAAAGTGGCACTAACCAAAGCTCCAGTGTTGGCCAATCCAAATTTTGCAAAATATTTTATCTTGTTTTCTTTTGCTTCAGAACACACCATTGTTGGTGTCTTGTTGCAAAAAGATGAACACAAATTTGAAATACACATAGCCTATTATGGCAAGACTTTGAGAGACTCCCAATTGAGGTATGACATCATGGAAAAACATGCATATGCATTGGTGAAGGCCCACAAAGAATTCATAATTTATATCTTGCATTCCCATATCATTGCATATGTGCCTAGCAATTCTGTAAAATACATTTTGACTTAGCCTAATCCTGAATGTAGAAGGGGAAAATGGATAGCTATGTTGTTGGAATATGACCTCGTGATAAAAACTACAAATTTTATTAAAGGCCAGGGACTTGCAAAGCTAATGGAATAGTCCAATTGTGAGGTCCTGGGAATTAATTTCATTGCTGATTTGTCAATGAATTCAGGAGAAGAGACAGTCTCATGGGTATCTTATAAATTCCTTTATTCTCCATGGTATGTTGATATTATTTATGTATTAAGAAATTTACAAGCTCCTCCTGAATTAATAAAAACCAAGGCCAACTTTTTAAAGTTGAAAGAAACAAAGTTTTGCATTCTAGACCACTCTTTGTATTGGAAAGATACATGTGGAATCTTGCTAAATTGTTTGTTGGAGGAAGAAGTGAAAAAATATATCAAATAGTTTCACAAAGGTGACTGTGGAGGGAACCATTATTGAAATCCCATTGTGCATAAAATACTAAGGGTAGGTTTCTATTGGCCTAGTATTTTTTTTTATGTATATAAGGAAGTTTCAAGTTGTCATGAATGCCAATTTTTTGATGGAAAAAGAAACTTGCAACCCTTACCTTTAAAACCTATCTCTATTGAAGAACCATTTAGGAAATGGAGCCTTTATTTTATAGGAGATATCCATCCACCATCCTTAGCTCAACATAGGTGGATAACGATATCCACAAACTACTTCGCCAAATGGATCGAAGCAGCTCCCACAAGGCAAGCTACTAATACTGTTATCATTCAATTTTAGAAAGTAATATTTTGTCTAGATTTGGTTGTCCATTCAAGATCATTACTAATAATGCAACAACATTCAAGTCCAAAAGAACGGAGAAATTTTGCAGTGACTATATTATAACTCTTGGCCATTCCATAGCTTATTACCCACAGGGTAATGGGTTGGTTGAGTCATCCAACAAAAGATTGACCAGAATTATTAAGAAGCTTATGTAGGAAAACAAGAAAGCTTGGTACAAGAAGCTTATCTATGCAATATGGGCTGATAGGATCACCACCAAAATTTCTATTCCTACATCACCCTTTCATATTGTATATGGTACACAAGCATTTTTTCCTACCTCATTAGGACTTCCAGTGATGAGACTATTGCAAGAACAAGAATTTGAACCAAATGATGCTCAAAGGAGGATAAAACAACTAATACATGTTCAGAAAATGAGAGAATGAGTCTTCAACAACTCACAACTACATCAAGACAAAATGAAAAGAGCCTTTGACAGACATACTAAGGAGGATGATTTCAAGGTGGATGATTTGGTGTTGAAGTGGGATGCAAGGAATGAAGACATCGAGAAGCATGTGAAGTTTGATCATATTTGGTTGGGACCATTCAAGATTGTTGCATACCATAGGAACAATGCTTATTTGCTGCAGGAGCTCAATGGAGATCTCATTGGTGGAGGACCTATGAATGGTACGTTTCTCAAAAATTATTTTTCTTAAAAAATTTCAGTCTTCCCATTTCATTGTAAATAACCATTTTATTTTATAGATGAAGCATTTGAAGTCAATAATCAACAGAAAATTGAAGCTCGAAGCGAATGCCCTAACTTTATGTTGAGTTTAGTCAAAGTTGTGTCAAGAAAGTCTTGTCAATAAGCTTGTTTATTAGTTTAGATTTTTTGAGTCAAATAAAGCCCAATGGTCTGGAACTTGGTCTACTATTCTTTTCTACCTCACTGGGAGGATAACATCCCCATTGGAGCTAGATGTTAACATCAATATTTTTAGGGTAAAGTTTAGAGTTTGTCTAAGGTTTGAAAAGTCATGCCACGGTCTTGGGAAGACCAACGAATTTCAAAATTGAGTCAATGGTTTGTATGGTTTGCAAGGGACTTGTCTTGATTCTAAGTCATATACAAGTCATAAGTTTTGTTGGCACAGGGGAAGACCCAAGGTTCAACGCTCAAGAGCACACCAACAAAACCCTAACTACCAGCCCTTTCGGCAACACCTGCGAAGCAGATGAATTCTCACCCGAGGTAGAGGAAAGGGTGGTTGCAGGACTCATATGTTTGCAACCCTAGATGGGACACCGATATGTGATTGTAACAACTTAACAGAGAACTTAGCAATTACAGTTCATCAGTATTTAACCAGTATCTACTTCACAGATAAAACCCTAATTACAGAGCATCGCAGTATTAAACTAGATCTAGTATATTCAAACACTAAGAACATTCACATAGGTTAGATATAGAATTAATCCATATTCTTAAGCACAAAGCATCATCAGATCTATCTCTCATTCATCTATATCAAAGAATCTAAGCAATAAACACATAAACACATCAATACATCGCACAAAGCACAACAACACAGAATATACATGGTTCACCCCCAACCTGGGGCTACACCCACCAACTCTTCTTCTCTTCTATTATCTTCCATCAATATTATACATGCACAGAGCCACAAAATCCTACTTCGCATAGGACAAGAGATCTGCACACTTTGCTAGATCCTCCTTCCCCGAGCTAGGTTATAGCACAAAGCCTCTACACAGTCTCTTATAGTTACTTGCACTCAGCCTTGCAAGTCTCACACAACATGCACAAAGCATGTACAACTATTACTTGCACTTAGCTCATCGACCTCTTCCTACATCACCTAGATATCTATTTATACATTACAAAATGGGCATAAACATGGGTAAACAAATGGGCCGACATCCCCATACCTGTTACATAATCTAAAAACCCAAAAATCCCTAAAAAGGGGCTAAGATACCGTGATCTCTGATTCAACTTGTGCTCCTCCTTCGATAGCCTGTCGAAGTCCCAAAATAGGTCAAAAGTGACCAAGGATCTCCAAAAATTGGTCAAGGGCCAATAGGCCCCCAACACTCACTTGTGACTCATCCCGAGTCACTCTGGTCTGGGTAGCTCTTCTTCAAAAGCCTTGAGCTTGGATCAAGCTGCTTTGACTTGTCGTTGTGCCAAGGCCTCCTGCTCAATGAACTCTTGGATAACTGCTTCATTGATAGGTCCCTCTAAGAATTGTTCAACTATAGTGACGAATTTCTCTAGTTATTCTCCTCGGCCTTCAATCTTTGCAAATAGTTGGCAAGCCTCGTCCTGTATTGGTTGGAGCCTCTGAGTCACTTCCATGAATTTTCTCTGAATGGTGTGGACCTGTTGTTGAGAAGTGCATTGTTCTTGGGACCGCTTCATCCTCTTGACTACTTACAGGGGCTTCAACTACACCTGTACTTTTTCTGCTTATTGCTTTACCTCCTGGAGTTGTGATTCTAGTGCCTTCAATTCAGGATCCTCAATGAGTTGATCATAAGTCTGGTCACTGCAATCACTTAGTTGTTTACATTCCATGGCGAGGGCCTTGATTCTCTCAACTGCACTTTGAGAAATCACTTCTCTTTGATCTCTCACATCCTACAAAGTGTTAGGCATTGTTCATAGCAACAGATCTAAGATTCTCTATTGAAGTTATTGGAGAGCTTCCGCAAGATGTGCTACTTGTTTCTCTACTAGTTCTTCCGCTTTTTGTTCTAAGCTTGTCACAGAGCGAAGTTCTCTGCTAACTGCTTCTTTGACTCCGAGCTGCTCTACGAGCAACTGCTCTTTCTCTTGCTGGATCTGTGATTTCTCCTCTTCAAACTTAGTTTGGAGGGTAGCCTTCTCCTGCTGCACAACTCGACATTGCTCTATGACTACTTTTTGCACTTTCTTGAGGGACTCTGTGGCGTGTTCTGTTTCTTCCTATGCACCATGGATGATTTTAGGGGCTACATTTCACTCATGGGCTAATTGTTCATGGTTTTTTCAAAAATGAGATTCGCTATTTTAAAAATGATTCGCTCAAATTCTATAGGATAAAATCATTTTACCTTAAAAATCGCGAAAAGTTTATAAAAACTATATAAAATACTTAGAAATTTGAATATTTAAAAAAATTATCGCCAAATATGTATAGTTTGCATATGAAGAATTAGTAGTATTCGCCAAGGTATCCACATTTTAAAATAAATTCCCATTCTCAAAATCATCCCTACTATGCACGACGAAGGCGAGCTTCGGTCGCATCAGCTAGTCTGCGGAGTTGGGTGTGCTCATCTCCCAACTCTAGTGCTTATGATGATGGGGTCACAGTGGATATTGCACAGCTAGATTGAAGGGCTTGTTGTACCCCTCTGAGTTCAACCTCTATTCCGTCTTACATCTCCTTCTACTTGGCTTCATGTTTCTGTAAGACCTCCTGCAAGGCATCTTCTACTACTGCGATGATGAATTCAAATTCATCGACTGTGAGCACAGTCATTGATGGATAAAGTAGACAACAATATAATGGATCTCTCCAATGGGTGAGAAGCCTTCATCAATGCAGTTCTCTCTGTTACGGTGCGGTCCTAATGGTCTGATGGCGAGATTTCTGGCCATAACTATTATTCTAACCATTAAGGGCATCGGTCTAACAATTATAATGCTTTCAATGGATATATTGCTTCGCCACGGAAAAGTGCCATGTTGCGTTGTTCGGATATCCCAGTGAATTTCCAGTTTTGTAAACTGCCCTTTTGCGAAGTTCCCTCTGGAATATTCTGCAACTTTTCTAGCTTTGCTTTCTTCTTACTGATCTTTCTAGCCTTCTTTCCTATGATCTTTGTCTCAATATTTCTCTTTCCATTCTGATTCTTATCTCCTTTTGGCATAGTAACTTCGCATTGTTGAGACTCTTTCATAGGGTTAGAGAGTAGTGCTTCTTCTTTGTCTGGGGTAGGTGATCCTCTCTTCTGTGAGTCTTTTTTTGTTCTTTAAATTTCAACATCCAAGTTTTTGGTTCTAAACAAGTTCGATCTGTTCTCATGTTCTTCAATCAAATGCGTTTTCCTCCTAGTCATGAAATCTTTTAATTTTTTCTTCTTTTTTTCTAGGGCTTCCTCTTCTTTTCTTCTATTCTGATCCTTCTCAATCTAGGTTTCTCATAGAAACATAGTAAATGGGGCACTTCTCTCAATGAATTTAACAATCTCAAAATATTCCTCTGTCGAAATTCCATGAGCACTCATAGATGTCTGGGTCAGTCTTCCACATAGGTTTATCAACTTTCCTTTGAATAATCTTATTCCTCCCAATGAAGGAATCATGGAAGACTTTCCTAAAATTTCCCTAGTTGTTTCTGTCATGATATTCACCTGTGTTTCCTCATCCAGAACATACTCAATGTTGAAGTCTCCTATTCTTGTTTATATGCACTCATTTTCTTTGAATATCTATGATAAGTTGATATTTTAGTGACCATTCAGGGTTTCTTTCATTTGCAGTAATACAGTCTCTAATTCTTTCTAGTGTTCTTTCATGGTCTTAGTTTCTTGACCTTTCTCAGCGTTTTCTTGTCTCATATTCATTATTTCAAGCTTAACAATCATTCTAGGGCAATCCAAAACTTCATGGTCCATAGATTTACAACAAAGGCAACTAGGTCTTCTACCAGGGCATTTCTTAGCAAGATGTCCTGGTCTTCTGCAACTATAACAAAGGTTTAATTCTCTTTTTCTTTGAAATGATCCCGAGTCTTTCCTATACCTCACACTAGGATCATAGTAGCTAACCTGAAAAAAAAAAAATCTAGGATCTTGCATCCATTTGTTAGTTCAAACATTCTTTCTATGCATAGGAATAACATATATTTCATTATTTCTATCATATATATGCATATCAAACCTTATTTCATCTAGTTGTGTCCTAGTTTTTAAGCTAGGAATTTTTTTATCAAACATACCTAGATTCATGCTTTCGAAATAAAAATTTCCACTTATCTTACCTTCAATAGAGCACAAATCTTTCATATCTAAAATTTTTCACTACCCTTACCTTTTTCAGAGCACAAAGATTCACGATCTTACCTCTTTTCTTCAGATCTGACTTCTCTTCTTAGCAAAAAGATTCACCAGTCAAGTAGACTACTACGCACTAAAGAAACAGAGCTATACACATAGCTTTCTTTTCTTCAATTCCCAACAATCATAGTTTCAGTCGCGAGAACATAACCATTTGTTGGCACAAGGGAAAACCTAGGGTTCAATGGTCAAGAGTGCACCAATAAAACCCTAACTACCGACCCTTTTAGCAACACCTATGAAGCATATGAAGTCTCACCCAAGGTAGATGCAAGGGTGGTCACAGGAATCAGATGTATGCAACCCTAGCTAGGACACCGATATGTGATTGTAACACCTTAACAGAGCACTTAGCAATTACAGTTCATCAGTTTTTAACCAATATCTACTTTGCAGATAAAACCCTAATTATAGAGCATCGCAGTATTCAACCAGATCTAGTATATTCAAGCACTAAGCACATTCACATAGGTTAGATCTAGCATTAATGCATATTCTTAAGCATAAAGCATCATCGGATCTATCTCTCATTCATCTATATCAAAGCATCTAAGAAATTAAGCACATAAACACATCAATACATCACATAAAGCACATCAACACAGGATATACGTGGTTCACCCCCAACCTGGGGCTACATCCACCAACTCTTCTTCTCTTCTATTATCTTTCATTAATATTCTACATGCACAGAGCCACAAAATCCTACTCCACATAGGACAAAAGATCTGCGCACTTCTCTAGATCCTCCTTCCCTGAGCTAGGTTACAGTACAAATCCTTCACACAGTCTCTTACAGTTACTTGCACTTAGCCTTGCAAGTCTCACACAGCATGCACAAAGCATGTACAACTATTACTTGCACTTAGCTCATCGACCTCTTCCTACATCACCTAGATATCTATTTATACATTACAAAATGGGCCTAAACATGGGTAAACCCATGGGTCAACATCTCCATACCCATTACATAAGCCCAAAACCCAAAAATCTCTAAAAAGGGGTCGAGATCCCGCGATCTCCGCTTCGACTTGTGCTCTGCCTTCGACAGGCTGTCAAATTCCCAAAATGGGTCAAAAGTGACCAAGGATCTCCAAAACTTGGTCAAGGTCCAACAAGTTTAAAAAGTAAATTCTTGTCAAAGCATCATTTGTGGGCATAATCACATGGGCATAATCACATAAAAAATGTTAGTACAAATATTTGATGGCTATTTGTGGCATATGTACCTTGGAAAGATAAAAAATGGGCACGTTGCGCAAGTGTGATGCGCGAGTCACTTAAATGATGCAAGAGGTATTTTTATCTCAAATGGGTAGTTTTTACCTCTCAAACCTCTTCACCTCAAGTCTTATATCTTTATCCATAATCCTTCACCCATTTGCATGAGTTCTTGGCATGTGAACTGGTTTCTTGACCCTTAGGAAAACTCCAACAAACTTTTTCTATGCAAACCATGTTCTTCTCTACACATCTACTATGCAGACTCTCACTCTATGCAAACCCCTCACTACACAAATCCCAATGCTTATATCTTTTCTCCTCACCTCATATCAAGTCGCCAATTGTGGTAAACACAGGTGAAGCTTAACCATCCACGCATCAATATCCTGATAATTCACTTCCCCATTGCTCAATGAAGCTCCCGTGCTATTTTGAAACAAACCCTAGCCTTGTTAAGCCCACTGCACAAGCATACCCATTAGGTGTTCAACATATCTCCCCCTACCATGGGATCACATCCACCCTGCAAAGTTATTCATTTATCCATGACATCACAGGATAAAAAGAATCACATAGGAGAGAATGTGTTGAGGTATGAGCCACAGAGACTAAACTTGGTGAACTCAGACCATGCATTCAGAGTTTCTTTTGAGCAAGATAGATGCATTAGATTTTGTGAGAAAATTCAAGGATATAATCAACAATTGACAAAGGAGTTTTCCCTCAACTATAAGGGTGTCCAGAAAACAATTATTGTGGTCATCTTCCCAGTGTTAGAGAAGTCAATAGCTACTACTACAGATATCCCATTCCTATGGGAAATATGGTTTAACGATAATATTCCCCTGGAGCCCAAAAGAGATAACCCATTGTCTGTGGAAAGGGTGCCTCCTAGCATCTTAGGTAAAAGGGAGAAAGTGTTGAAGATGAAAGAAAATGGAACGAACTTGAAGGATCTCTTGCAAGCCATCCATTTCCAAAGAAGAGTAGAAAAATTTTGTTCACTGATGAACCAAAAGAGACCCAGACACCTAGAAGGCCAACTGCAAGGTCAACAATAAGAAATATTCCTACACCAACAGTCTAGACAGAGTGTGTTGATATTTCATCTTAGGGGATGGATGAAGGCCAAGCCAAAGTAGGTAATAAATACTTAGAACATAGGGAATTGCAACAACAACTCAAAGAGGCTCAACATGTGATTGCTTAGTTTTATCAAGAAAACAAAGAGTTGAAGAGGAAGCTAGTTGAGAGAGGTTCTCAGGAAAAAACACCATAGTTCAAGACAGATCCTAAAATTGAAACATCTAAGGGAATTTTCAAAAACCCTAAGACCACAGTTGTAACCAAGCCCACAACACTTCTAACAAGATCCTCAACCAGGAAGAACAGTCCAAACATATAGGGAAAGCAAGCAACAAGTGAGAGACCTCCTAATTCACACACAGAAAGAGAAAATAACATAAGATGACTTAATAAAAAGTTGAGGGAAGCTCATGATCAAATCATTAAGCTAGGGGAAGAAAAAAGGATATCAGATGATAGATCCATGAAACACTTTAAAGAATGCATACCAGCTAGAGAAAATGTTTGTGCAACCCTTTCCAATGCCTAGTCAAAATTGAATAGAAATGCAGCCTTGTTCAGGTAGGTGGTAAATTTAAATGTACAAAACCTAACACTGAGGAAGGAAAACATGCACCTGAATCAGAAGATGCAGTTGAATGATGAGGCCAGGAAAAGACTGGAGCTACTTGCAGAAGTAGCACAAATGTGAAAGGATTGAAAACATAGTTTTTATTTTTGGAGGAAGTCATCATTACAGTTGCAAACTAAAAGGTGACTAAGGGAGATAGAAGTTAGCTAAGTTTGAACATGTTTCTATATAAACACCTTTTTGAAGCCCCCATGCTTATTATCCAGATAATTATGAAAGTATGAATCACCCTTTTTGAGCAACTGCAAATTTTGACTGATAAGGCAAGCATACACAACACTTGCATAGTGCACCAGTGCTACACAAATGTTGTAGTCATATATGAATGAAAAGGACAATATCAAAGGTTGGGTATACCACATTGGAGGTTAAAGCAAGGTTTTGTATTAGTGGCTTCCACCTCGACCTGCACAAATTTCAAGAAAGCCTAGTGTGCTACGCAAACATTGTAGGTAGCATTTGCGTAGAACCGACACTGGTACGCTACACAAAGGTGACATAGCTACAGGAAAACACACCATTTCTCTCAAATCCATCTCCAAACGAACTTGATGACTCATTCACACTTCAGAATCAAATTTAGCTTGGATATTTGATTGTATAAGATATGTTTGTTTTTCATTAAATAGGGTTGTTTTGCATTAAATAGGGTCAAACAAACTTACTATTTTAGTAAAGTCATTTTTGAGTTGTCGTCTTCTATTGTAAAAAAATCCACTATTGTAGTCAGGAGGAATTAGACCCCTAGTAGCCTAGTATGGAAAGTAGGCTCTTATATATTTGGATCATTTTGATGTA
>JASDQU010588007.1:43621-55533 GCA_032191745.1 Picea mariana | reverse complement strand
CTTGTGTCTCTATTTACATCTCATTTTTCCTCTGTTTGAATTGATTTTTAAGAGTTAGAATTCATCTAAAGGGTTCTCTAAACTCAAGGAATTTAAACTTTGTCCTTTTATCCTTAACTAGGTCATAATTCATCTATATGGTGCTCTGATGCAGTTATTTGTTGCTTTCTTCCTCTTTCACCCTCTATAAATAAATCTAAAAACTGAAGGTTTCATCCACCAAATTTAGCCTCTGTTCTTCTGTGAGATTCTATTACTAAGACATTAGTTTCATTTGTTTTTAAGATCTGACTCCATAGCCCAAAAATCATCCTTCTCCTCCTTTACAACAACACTTTATCAAATCCACTCAAACCTTGAAACCCTATCCATTGTTCTATCAAGAAAAATTGTCTATCAAAGATTAAGTGATAAGAGAGAGCCCCCTCTAGATTGGAAGGGCTAGTTTCCAGTCTTAAAGTTGGTTTGTAGGTTACCTTTGTAAGTTGTTTCTTCAGCCAAAACAATTTACTCAGTGATAACATACCACAAGATATGCCATAAACCATGTAATAAACAAGTATCAAAACTCTCAAGATGTGCATCAAGCAAAAGCCATAATATCCAAAATATCACCAATCCATGCCACCAATATGAGACATAATATTACCAAGCTATAACCCTTAAAATTTACACAATGAAATACCTCATAAGTTGGGACAAACCTGATGCATAATCATACCTTTCTACAACTTGGAAAGAGCATCCCCTTTACTTTACCTCATCCTTGCTACCTCATATTCACTAATAGATCAAGTGTTCACTAGATAAATATTCAATGAACTTGTGTGTGGATAATGAGAGACTCTTGATGAGTATTTATACTCTTCCATTTAATTGTTTTTCAACCAATTTACCCTTACTTAATGTCTTATTGTAACCACTTTACCCTTAATTAATTTCTTGTTACAGTTGTTTTACCCTTTAATTGTTTTACCCTTTTTCCTAATTTTAGGGTAATAATTGTTTTACCCTTTTTCCTCATTTTAGGATCATAAATGTTTTACCATTTTTCTTAATTTTAGGGTCAACCTGTACTTTCTTGTTACAACTACTTTACCCATAATTAACTTCTTGTTGTAACCACTTTGACTAGCAAACATCTTGAATAATTTCTATAGGCTTTTAGAATAATTGACTTCTTGTTGACATTCTAGGAGATTCTATATTATTCATGAGGGTCCTCCACTCTTTACAAAGACATATCTCCTCAACCATAAGGAGACATGTGACCCTTCCCATACCTAAACTTGGTCAATTCTATAGGGTCTTTGAGAATTTGTTTAATTTGATGAGATAGTTTTGGTGCACATTTTTAGATGCCTTGTTTATTAGATGTGGTTTTCACTTGCCATGATATTCTGACTTGATATCCTTGGAGGGAGTACCCATTTGTTTTGCAGGACCTTGTTTGGTGTATAGTTTTGGAGGAACAAACCTAGCTTGGGATTCCATGGGGTTTGAATCCCACAGGTTAGATGTCAAGGGCCCACATACCAGATCATGATGACTTTCCTTTGGAGGCCAAGAAGACACCTTGGTGGACCTTTCCTAGAACTCACATGCCAACGACTTGCCTAGGAGGGGTAAAATGTCACTCTTTGGGGCTTGACGTCACCTAGACCTAGGGTTGATGGTGATGGAGTTATATTTCATTGGCACTTGGAATAATTTGATGGAGAGAGAATGTTGACTTATGGGAAAAGGATATAGTGCATCAGGAGAAGGCATTTGAAGGCCAAACATTCCATCCCCCACTCCAACAATTTGTTAAATGTGCCAAAACATTTCCCTAAAGCGGTGGCGTTATCTTATTTTAGGGTTTCTAATGTGTAAAATTGAAATTTGAACTTGGAAAGGGGATTCAAAGTAAGGGTTTTTGACCCCTTACTTTGTTGTTTACCATAATTAAGTGGATGGGCTATTTTTTAAACATTTTGTATAAATATAGATCATGTGAATCTCATTTCATAACATAACTCTCCGATTGTGAGAAGTATTTGGATGAAATTTTGTCTACCCTTGGGGATTTTTCTCTCTCTTTTGCATTTGTCGTGGTTTAATTTGCTATTGGTGGAAGGCAGTGGTGCACTACCTCCTATGGAGCATTTCTCTTGCATATTGGTGGATAACTCTTGGTAAAGTAGAACTTTTTCTTGTTGATTCTTGGTCTAGTTGAAGGGTTTCATATTGTTATTGTCTCTTTTCTTAGTTGCAAGGTTAGCTAGTTGAACTTCTTGGGGAGTATAAGTGCATAAAACCCCACTAATCTCATCAATATTTATCTTGGAAATAATTTGTTACTTAAGGAAGAGCTAAGAGAAATAAAAGGGCTTACACCCTTCTAGCACTTTCCTAGCTAGATTTACTTTCCTTGGGGAGTAAGAGGGTTTACACCCCCAAGGAATTAGTATAGTTAAATTTTTATTTGACTCCATAACCCAATAGTCAAGGCACTAATCATTTACCTTTTTTCATTGGACAAATAAAATAACACATTGGGAAACATGATTTTTGGTCACTTCAATTTTCTGCAATTTGGATTTTGTTGCTTGTGCCTAGCGCACCTCTTAGCCACTAGGGCATCCCCTGTAAAGGGTTGTTTATTGATGTTGTTATAAATATTCATCTACATCCATTAGGGCTACAGAAACCCTAACATTTTCTCATTCATAACTTGCTTTTCAACCATCAAAATTTGCTAAGAGTTTGCCACATTTATCTAGTTGGCCTAGCACAACTTTTGGGTGGATTCTTTGTGAGTTTTGGTGGTTGGATTTGTTGTTGTAAAAAATTGTTTGTTACAGCCATAAGGCTACAAAATATCTCTGAAAACACCTTTCATTACAACCTTGTTTCATTGCTAAAGTCTTATGCTTTCATAATTGAGGATTACTATTGTTTTATCTAGCTTATGTTTTGCATCATTGTTGGACTTTTACCAATTGTTTAGAAGCTTTAATACTTACTTTCTTTCCGATATACATTGTTGTTTACTACTGCAATTAGGGACATCAAGATTAAATTTCTTATCCACCTAACATTATACATATATATTCGACTTGTTCTTGTGTCTAGGGAAGGTACATCATTCTTTGTAGGTGTTCTTATCTCTTGGAAACTATTGGCTATCACCAAGACTCTTTCCCAAGATTTTCCACATCTTATATCTTAACCTTTAGGGGACCTTATTTCATCTCTTCAATTTCCATCTCATTTTCCCTAGGGTCACTAGGATTTCCCCCTTGAGGTGATTCTATCATCTATAAAATGACGAGAATACCTGCCTAAGGTGACAGTGGGTAGGTGTTCTCTAAGTTGTCACCATTTGGTGGTTGGGTTGGGATTTTCCCAACCGAAAACTTGTGCGATAAAATTTTGTCACCGTTGTCGAGGAGGATTTTGAATCCTCTTTTGAACCCTAATGAAACTTTGGCAAGCTATCCCAAAGCATTTTACCTAGATTTCTTAGCAAATCCACCTAAAGGACATTTCCTTTCCACCCTTGATGAGGTCTTGTTAAAGCTCATCTAGCGACTCCACCTTCCAAGAACCCAACTTATCCATTTCCACCCTTTGATGATCCTTGAGCTCATTTGGTGACTCCATTGAGGTATTAGCCTAAGTAATGGAAACATGGATCTGTGGTGCTTTCATGAAGCATACAAGGCCTTGGATCTCAAAGCTATTGACGAATATCCAAACAAGTGTCTAATAAACCAAATAGATGTCTTCCTAAAGTTCTATGGTAATCCATTGTCGGTTGGAGCACACGTTGTTGAATTTACTAGATGCATATACTATGAGAAGGTACAACATGATGATGTATGCCTACAATGGTTCTTTCTATCCTTGGGAATTGAACAAAGGGATTGGATCAAGCATTCTTGGAAGCCAATAAGTATATATTCTTTAACTATCCTCATCGGAGAGTTCCTTAAATGTTGGGGACCACAAACTCAAAGTCTTGAGGATACAATTTAGGACCTGAAGTTTGCATTTTCGAAAGAAGGTTTTGACCTTGATCCTATTGAAGGCTTGAGAAAAAACTTCTTCCAGAGTTTTTTGAAACAACAATTGAAAAACAAGAAGTTGATGACATCGATGAGGAAATTTTTGAGTGCCTCAAGGAAAGAACAGAAAAAGATTACGAGTTTTGTGAACAAATAATAGAACTTTTCCCTGGCAGGGACTTTCTTGTTAAGTTTCATCGACAGAGAGAAGAATAATATGACGTCATCCTAAAAAATTATGAGGAAAGGCATACCCTAAAATCATATTGGCAAGTGGCCATTGCATATTTTGGAACAAGATCATTGTACGATGTTGTGATCGAGAAGTATGGGTACCAGGAAAACTTTCCAAATGACGATGAACCTCTCTCTATGCCCGAGGAAGTCTACAAACTTTTTAGAGATCAAGATCAAGATGGTGAATTCTTTGATCCTATTAAATATGACAAAGACTCAATTAAACAACAGATCCATGGAGAAATTTTCCAAGAAGAATAAGACATTGATAAAGTACAACATACATATGAGCAAAAGTAGACATTGGTATCTGTGTTCCCACTTGAAGAAGATGATATCATTCTGCCTTGTTTTCCTCCTACATGTGAAGTTGAAGAAGAAACCATCCTCAGTGATGAAGAATTTGAATATGAAAATGAAGTTTCCCTAGCCTTTGTTCTTCCTACACACAATGACAAAGAGATTGTCATTTTTAGTCATATTGATAGTCTTGTGAAAGAACCCTCGGATATGGTTGATGAGCATATAGATGCTTTCATATAGATTGGGAGATGCAGATGGGATTTGGGTCATTTCAATTTTGATGGACACTCCATTTACGAGATTGAGGGTAGCCTTCAAGAAAAATAGGTTGAGTTGTCATCTTCATAGGATTGGTCTTCATGCATATATGATTCAGATGTGTGGCTGCCTGATGATGACTTGTTTACAAATTTATTCAAGGATGACTGGTTGCAGCATTTTCAGGGTGATTTTCAATCATCCCTTGGGACTTGTGATGCATATCTTTTTTGGGGATGTGAACTTGTTCTATGAGTATTTTCAGACACCTTCATCCTTGATTTCAAATGAACACTAGGACATGGCTATCCCAAAGCAATCAAAGGCTCACTCTACAAAGAGAAAGTATTTTCATATATTATGGATTTCTACAAGGATTCACATATGAAGAGGCCATGTTTATATTTCTCTATACCTGAGCATGTCCCTTACCTCGTTCCTCCTTCTTAAGAAAATCATGAGGTCTTCTTGGGATCTCTCATATCTTCTCGATCCTTAGGAAGTAGTGAGCATACTATCAGAGATGAAGATGACTCATATTATACATATGGTATCCCTCTTCAGAGATGGATTGATCAGGCTTGTGGTTACACTTTCAGTTAACATGATTAATCTTATGATTTCTCTTTCCAGCAAGACTTCCTCCATCCCACCCATCTCTCTTCATTTCATTTCACAATTGATTATATATTCATTTATTCTCATGATCATTACGTGCTTGACTTATCTTTATTTTTTTACATAATTAAACACAGAGGGAGATACTTTGACAAGATGATCAATTGGTTATCCCAATTGTATGACTTCACCTAACATCACCTATTGTTTGATATTCATGCTCCCAAGGCCCCAGGTAAGTAGGTAGGTTATATTTCTTTCCCTGCATTTGCATCATTATTTCTCATGTTAGTTTAGATGCATTTCATATTTTTCTCTACCTTGCATATTGATTTCATGCTTAGTTTAGAAGTTTTTGAAAAAATTCTAAAAATTTTCTTTTTTTAGATCAGTTTCATTTTTGGATTTTTGATATGCATGGACAAAGGATGAGTGAGGCCATCCTACCATTAACGAGTTTGTTGTCTTAGTGTGTGTAGGCACATGTATACCAAGAGATATATTTTGGTTCTCATGCATTCTACGACGAGCACATGTACCCAAGTAGGAGCCATATTTTATCCCCATTTTGTGGGATAACTAAGGAGATGATGTCTCGAGGCCCTTAGGTTGTATACATGAAGTGTTGAGAGATTATATGACTAGAAGTGTCCACTTGCACATATGGAATCCCACTCTATCACCACATTTTGATCCATCGTCAGTGCATCCAACACACCAGCTAGCTTATGGAAGGCACATGGGTCTTGCTCCATGCAGTACAAGTCAGGTATTGTGGCAGGTAATCACCTTAATATTTGAGGCATTTCATCATGTTGTATTAAATTTTCTTTTGATTATAGACTGTTTGCTTCGACATTATGGTTTTGACCATGTTTCACCTTGGTGAGTGTCATCGATTTCCTATTAAGTGGCCAAATTTTGGGGAAGGAGTGAAATTGGGGGTCCCTTGAGGGGTTATCATACCATTCCCAACCATACTTATCACTTTCCTCTAATCACATTCCCATCAAAATTCCCACTACTAGGTCCTTTGACTTTAGTGACCCTAGAAAGGCATGTACCTCATTTCATGGGAAGAGGGGGCTAAATTCCTGGAGGGATGATGGTTGGAAAAAGATAAAAGCTTAAAATATTAACCTTCTAGATGCTCTCCCAAAGAGGTCTTGAGAGAAATGAAAAGATTCTCCTAAGATATCAAAGACCTGCAAAATAAAAATAACATTATATACATTCCCCCACTTGTTCAGGTGTGTACAATCAGGTGGTGTCCCTTTCTTTCCTTGCATATGGCACTTTATGTACCTATAGATTCAAGTGGACCTTGTGGTGCTTCCCCCCAAGCTAATTGATTTAAATCTAGGGAGTACCCAAGGTTTTAGACTATTAATTAATCAATGTCAATGAAAGGGCTTGGAAAAGGATGCATTGAAAATGAAGGTGCAACACACAATCTACAAAGGAACCCATAGATGAGACAATACAAGCCCTTGTATGTCATAAAACCCATTGACCTATGAAGTCTAAACCCCTATCCACCCCATCATCCACTACATGACCAAGAAGGGGCACCCTTGGGAGCATCCCCTACTTGAGGGTTTTGGTCTACCCAATAGGACTTTTATGACACCCCTCACATACCTAAACTTTGTCGATTGTATAGGGTCTTTGATCATTTGTTTAATTTGATGAGGTATTTTGATGCACATTTTTAGATGCCTTGTTTATTAGATGTGTTTTTCACTTGCCATGATATTTTGACTTGAGATCCTTGGAGGGTGTACCCATTTGTTTTGTAGGACCTTTTTTGGTGGACATTTTTGGAGGAACAAGCCTAGCTTGGGCTTCCATGGGGCTTGAAACCCATAGGTTGGATGTCAAGGTACCACATGCAAGATCACAATGACTTGCCTTTGGAGGCCTAGAAGACACCTTGGTGGACCTTTCCTAGCCCTCACATGCCAAGCAACTTTCCTATGAGGGTAAAAACATCACTCTTTGGGGTTTGACGTCACCTAGGGATAGGGTTGGTGGTGATGGAGTTATTTTTCATTGACACTAGGAATCATTTGATGGAGAGAGCATGTTGACTTGTGGGAAAAGGATATAAATCATGATGAGAAGGCCTTTGAAGGCCAAATGTTCCATCCTCAACTCCAACGATTTGTTAAATGTACCAAAATGTTTCCCTAAAGGGGTGACGTCATATTATTTTAGGGTTTCTAATGTGTAAAAGTGGAATTTGAACATGTAAATGGGAAAAGTAAGGGTTGTTGATCCCTTAATTTGTGTTTTAACCTAATTAAGTGGAAAAACTATGTTTTAAACATTTTGTATAAATAGGGATCATGTGAATCTCATTTCATAACATAACTCTCCCATTGTGAGAAGTATTTGGCTGGAACTTTCACTACCCTTGGGAATTTTTCTCTCTTTTTCATTTGTCATGGTTTACTTTGATATTGGTGGAAGGAAGTGGTGTGCTACCTCCTATGGAGTATTTCTCTTGCATATTGGTGAATAACTTTTGGTAAAGTAGAAGTTTTTATTGTTGATTCTTGCTCTAGTTGAAGGGTTTCATCTTGTTATTGCCTCTTTTTCTTAGTTGTAAGGTTAACTAGTTGAACTTCTTGGGGAATATAAGTGAATACAACCCCACTAAGCTCATCAATATTTGTATTGGAAATAATATGTTACTTAAGGAAGTGTTAGGAGAAGTAAAATGGCTTACACCCTTCTAGCACTTTCCTAGTTAGCTTTACTTGCCTTGGGGAGTAAGAGGGTTTACACCCCCAAGGAAGTAGTATAGTTAAGTTTTTCTTTGAATCCATAACCCAATAGTCAAGGAACTAATAATTTACCTTTTTTCATTGGAGAAGTAAAATAGTGCATTGGGAAACATGATTTTTGGCCATTTCAATTTTCTGCAATTTGGGTTTTATTGCTTGTGCCTAGCACACCTCTTAGTTAATAGGGAGACCCCTATAAAGGGGTATTTCTTGATGTTGTTATAAAAATTAGTCCACAGCCATTATAGTTGCAGAAACCCTAACATTTTCTCATTCATAACTTGGTTTTCAATCGTCATAATTTGCTAAGAGTTTGCCACATTTATCTACTTGGCCTAGCACAACTTTTGGGTGGATTCTTTGTGAGTTTTGATGGTTGGATTTTCTGTTGTAACAACTTGTTTTATACAACCATAAGGCTGCAAAATATCTCTGCAAACACCTTTTATTACAACCTTGTTTCATTGCTAAAGTCTTATGCTTTCATACTTGAGAATTACTAGTGTTTATCTAGCCTATCTCTTGCATCATTTGTTGGACTTTTAGCAATTGATTAGCAGCTTTAATACTTAATTTCTTTTTGATATACATTTTTGTTTGCTGCTGAAATTAGGGACTGCAAGCCTAAATTTCTTGTCCACCTAACATTATACATATGTACTTGGCTTCTTCTTGTGTCTCAAGTAGGTACATCATTCTTTGTATTTGTTCTTATCTCTTGTAAACTATTGGTTATCAACAAGACTCTTTCCCAAGTCTTTCTGCATCTTCTATCTTGACCTTTAGGGGGATCCTCTTTCATCTCTTCACTTTCCATCTCATTTCCCCAGGGTCACTAGGATTCCCCCCTTGAGGTGATTCTATCATCTCTAAAGTGATGGAAAAATCCGCGTAAGGTGACAGTGGGTAGGTGTTCTCTAATTTGTCGCCATATGGTGGTTGGTTTGGGATTTTCCCAAACTACAACTTGTGTGATAATAGCTCCATAGCTGAGCAAAACATCAGGGAGTGGGAAATTAGAGTGCATAAAAGAGGGGTTTAATGTTTTGTAGCATCCTAACATGCCATAAGTCTCAAGTAACTTCATAGAGAGTGCCTTCTCCTTTGTACTTGCATTATTTCCATACCAAAGAAAAGAGAGCAGAGCAGCCTCACCTTCTAGTTGGGTTTTCTCCTGCAAGGGTTTCCTAAACTAAATATTTGTGTTATTTTATGGATGGTGAGTAATTTTGTTTTATTGTTCTCTCTTTTTTGCATTTTATCTATTTCATACATAAGTAGAAAACCGATAACTAAATATCCTAGAATCTAAAGGAATTTAACCTTCATAGTGTAGATTTTGGTTTCATTTATCAGATTTGTTATGAAGAACTGTTCCAGTGGAATATTCATGTAAGTTTACAAATCATATTGGCATTAGAACAGGTCTTTTGGGGTGATATTTGTGGGAAGTTGTAGAATCAAGGAATAGACTTAAAGATAATTTGTAGAAACCCTAGCCATGGCGGATGAGTATGTTCAAAATAACCCTAAAGCTCCAGTAGAAGAGATATTTGAGAGGTTGGAACCACAATTCACTACATCAGTTGCAATATGAACCTTCTCATGGGGGATCTAGTAAGAAAGATCAAACCATTTGGATATGATGGAGGCTCTGACTCAGATATAATATCGAAGGAGAAATAGGGAGATCGGGAAGACCAAGAAAAGGAGTTGCAGAAAGAATATGAGAAAGTGAAGTCGCGTTTGAGTGTTGTTAACCATTCATAGTCCCTATTCAAGATGGAAGAAAAAGTGGACATAAATCCATACCAAGGTGAGATCAATGCATTAAAACTAAAGCATTGGTTGCAACAAATTGAAGTTTATTTTAGTGTTGACCATATAGATGAAGAGAGGAATATTCCATTTGTTAGATTGAAGTTAGAGGGTCATGCTTTAACCTAGTGGGAAAGGCATACATAAAAACTTAGGTTGGAGGGTGATCTGCCAGTAATTAAGTGGGAGGACTTCAAAACCCTCATCAATTCCCAATTCTAACCTATTGGTTATGTAGAGGACCAATATATCTAGTGGAACTACTTCAGGAAGAGGCAGAGGCACAATGTACAGGAGTACATCACCGAGTTCAGAAATATGGCCATCATCTTGGGGGGTTTACATAGTCATGTATGAAAGTAGGTTATGCTCTTCAAGCCAAGGACAATGGATGAGGCATGTGTACATGAACAGTACTTGGAAAGCATAGGCCAAAAGAAGGGGAAGCAAAGTGGATTGAAGAAGAAAGAGCATATGAAGCTTCCAAGGAGGGGAATAAGAAGTGGAAACGGGGAAAATATAAGAAGAAAATAGCCACTACACATTAGTGAAAAGATCCTAACAACCATTTTAATCATTGTAACATTGATTCCCACACTGAGGAAAAGTATTGGAAACTATATATGGATGATTCAGATTATTTTGAGAACGAAACGAGACGGGAGATATAATAAATAAATATACCAATATATTGCAAGAGATCCAATCATATAACACATATATATCATATAGGAACAGGTATAAAGCAAAAGGAACAAGTATATAGTAATACACAATTTCTATTAATGAGTGAAATGTAGAGAACTGTAAAATTATAGAGTGAAAGACTCGCTAGAATGGTGGAATATTATATCTGAGAACAGATGTGATGGATATGCTCATTCGTAAGAAGATGATCATTAAAATGAGGCTCCAAAGGCCTTTTTAACATAAATAAAATCCAAAAACCTAACCCTAAAAGATGAAAAACCAACAGGTTTGTGGAACCCATTTTGGGTAGTTTGGTGTATCAACTTATTGGGGGCGTAACGTTGGCTTATGATCTTCATTTGGGGAGCATGATAGCTCTTTGGAAATGTATTTATGATGAGCTTCATTTCATTTGCTAAACCATTCCTTCAGACATTTTTAAGGTGCCTCATCGCAAAAAAATGTCGTTTAGGCCCTCAAAATAGCCATAGAAGTTTAGGACCCGAAAAACTGCTAAAAATAGTAAATTGCCAAAGAACTATTTTGAGCTAGTTGGAATAGGTGGGTGGCCAATGATATCCACCTGGATCAATCCTCCCTCCTTAGGAAGCAATGGTCTCCATTGCGTTGATTTCTTGGGGGAGAGGGGGAAGCGTTTGTTGAATTTGAACTCTGTTGGATAATAGGTGCTTGTACTGAGGTTGCAGTGGTTGCAGTGTCCTCATGCTCACCTTTTGAATAGATTATGAAGAGTATGAATGTTGTAATATGAGATATTACCTTCCAGAACATTTTAGGTGGGACAATAGTCAGAGCTACCTCTAGTATCCTGTAGAGATGACACCCCAGAGTAACAATGACACTACGGGGTTAAGACTCAAACATAACATGGCACTTCCACATATATGGCTGGCCCAAAACAAAATCACAGACATCCAGCGGGGAAAAATCACATAATGCCTCATCCTTGAAGGTATTTATGTTGTATGGAAAGTGGCACTACTGGGTGACATGGATATTGTATCCTTGGAGAAGCCACCCGATGTTGTATGGTTGTAGGTGTGGTGTTGTCAAAAATCCCAATTGTTTGACGACCTCTGCTAACATGAGGTTCTTTTGGCTTCCAATATCAACAATAAAATGCAGT